>VDFB02090681.1:0-22687 GCA_007258455.2 Sequoia sempervirens
GAATATGCACGCCTTGCTACAAGAGAGATGCTACATAGTCAACACCTTGGTCAACATTTTCAATTGTCCATACATGCAGAATGGTGAAAGCAAACACAACAGTGAACACGGTCACGTCGTTGACAATAGTGATCAACCCAATCAAGCAAGACGGTGAACACAAAGTGTAGGGAGGTCAAAATCATCAAGAAATGACTAACTTTGGAGCCCACTGCACCCCTGCAGGCCAAGGGCGCCCATGAATTCAACAGGCCAACTGCAATTGTTAAGAACTGCAAAACCGGTTGTACTCTTTAGAATTCTGCTAGCTTTCCGACAAATCGTCAAGCGAGTTCACCAAATTCATCAAACACCGGCAAATGAAGGCAAAGGCGAAAGGTGCTGAAAGCGTGAGTCATCAAAGACAGCAATCAATCAAAGGAAAATGCACCCCTATAAGCTAGGGGCACCCAAGAATGAAAGCTCTCAGATGTCAGTTTTTGAATTAGCAATCTCAAAATAATCTCCCTGGATTCAGCCCAGCTTCGCAATGAATCTAACAACCAACTCAAAAGACATATCAAACAATAGTGGTTGTTGATCTAGCAAGCACGTGAAATGGAGGATAAATTGAAGTTCATCAGAGCAACTGCACCCCTGCAGGCCAGGGGCACCCAACATTTTGGACAGTCAGATGAAGTTTTTAGCAACTGTCTTCTCCAAGGCATCTGCTCAGAATCCTTCCAGCTTCACAATGAATCCAACTACCAGCTGATGGGACCCGTCAAGCACTCACAAATGAAGATCAAGCGTGAAACGCTCAAAGTGAAGGTGAGTTGAAGAACGTGAAAATTTGACTAAGTGTTGAAGAAAATGCACCTTCCTAGGAAAAGGCACCCAACCTTTTGGGCAACCAGATGCAGCTTTCAGGCTTCGTGACTTCCAAGAATACCTCTTTAGAGTTTATCAGTCTTCGCGATGAGACCATCAACACGAACATCGAAGCAGTCAAACTCCCAGCAACAAGGGCCGAACTAGAGCATCCCGTCAAGGGTTACGAAATGCAAATTGTGTCTCAAAAGCACAAAAGCACCATTGCAAGCCAGCAGCGCCCAAGAATTTGAGCCTCATAAATCAGTTTTTAGAACTTACACATACAGTCATCCTTTTCGAAATTCTTTCAGCTTTGCAAAGGATTCGACATCCAATCCGCGAGAATTGACAATCACCGGCAGCTGCAGATCGAAGCGCAAGAGGTCAAATTGAAGAAATTGAAAAGCATCCAAGAAATTGACGAAGTCTAGCGAGAAAAAGCACCCTTCTAGGAAAAGGCACCCAAGGATTCAAGCCATCAAATTCAATTTTCAAGGTTTGCAGCCTCCAATAACATCTCTTTAGAGTTGATCCAACTCCGCAATAAATCTGTTAGCTAGGCTTTATGATCAATCATGCAACTAGAACTCAGGATCGAACAGAGGTTGTTTATCAAGCAAAAGTTGAAAAATCTTCAACACTAGCAAGGTGGCGTCCAAAGTCAACTCCCAGTTAAAGATTTTGAAGACTTTCTCAAGCCTAGGCATCCCAAAATTGGTGGTCTTTTAGTCAACTTCCAATCACGCAAATTGACTCCTCAATCAGGATTTTAGACTCCCTAACTTGATGTTTCCCTCCAAATTGATATTTATCAAACATCTAGGCGTCATAATTCATTATTCTTTACAAGTTGAAGAGCTCAAACATAAATATTTTCTCTCCAACGCCATTTGAAGGATCTAACGAAAGCCATTTTTAGTGTTCTTCATATCTCCAAATTCAAGTTGCATAGAAAGACGTTTTTCGCAAGACTTCATCTCTAGGCATCATTTTCCAAGGTAGCAGTTTATAACTTCTAGCTTCTCCCCACCAATTTCTTCTATTCTTGTCTTAGGTTTTCTTGCATGTCCAGGCAAACTCCATTTTTTCATAGATCTGGCCTTTTTCATAGATCTGGCCTTCTGGGTTTGTTCAACACAGCATTGGCCATAAAACCCACGTGCTAGAATTTTCTAGAAAAATTGCCCTATTGCCCCTAGTTTTTAGAATTTTTGCAAAAAGTCACCTTTTTCAAAAACTGGCAAATTGGGTTTACTTAGCACAGGGGCGCCTACAAAACCCATGTGTTAGAATTTTCTGGGAAAAAATTGCTTCTACAGCTTCTACCTCGAGGGGATGTTGCATGTCAAAGAAAAAGTCATCTTTTTGAAAAACTAACGTTGTGGGTTCGTTCAAAAAGATATTCCCAACGAAACCCACGTTTCAAAAATTTTCATAAAAATTACTCCTCGACGAAGCTATTTTTAGCCACTGCAAAAAAAGTTGTTTGAACAATGTCGTGTGCCTAGTCAATCTTCAAGATTTTCAAAATGCAATTCTCTCAAGATTGAATACAAGACCAAATCGGTCTTACTTCATGACTTCCTGAAAAATAGTTGACATCAATTTGCATCGAGCACACCCAGAAGTTGACAATTTGACAAGCATAGACACTCAAAGTCCACAAATTCCATATGGTTTCATACCTCGTATATCTGGTAGCCTTTCAAGGCCAATTTAGAGGGTTGAATACCATTGGAACTCTGAGTGCGCAGCGAGTTCGTGAGAATTTCTCACAGCTAGAGTGTTCGTAGTTTCATCATGCAACACTCTTTCATTGAGAAAAATCAAGAAAAGAAAAAGAAGCGTAAAGCTGCAGAAGAAATAGAGGTCATCACTCCAGTTACAGAGCCGCCAAAGTTACTAGTCAGTGAATTACCAATTTAAGTGTGCAGATATTTCAAAGATTGCTCAAGTTGGTAACAAGCAGTGAATTGAAAATTGAGGCATGTGACAATCTCCAGACACATAGACAGTTAACAGCTGGTTGGAGGAGTTAATTACTCAAATTGTTGAAGTGTGAACTGCCAATTAGAACGTCCTACCTTTCCAAAAATAGCATTTAAGACAAACAGTTAACTTGATGCCTATTCCAAGTTAACTCGATGTCCCACCTTTTATGCATGTCTATTTTTGGAGACACCTTTGTACAATGGAGTTCTATTCAGTTTAGAATCAGTTAACTGAAGTAGTCTTTCAGTTAACTATTAGGTTACATTTAATTAGACATAGGAATAAATCTTGTTGATGGGCAAGAACTGAATGTTAACTCAAGGAGACTTTAGGGTTCCCTACTCCTTTGAGTAACTATAAATAAGAGCAACCTTTCCTCGTTATTTTTTAACTTTACTTTACGGTCGCAAAACGTTGAGCTCAAAAGCCTTCGTCTTTTGTTCACTTAGTATATGTTCTTGAATCATACTTGTTATAGCAAAACGCTAAGCTGTTTGCTTGCATTCTTGTTGTTCTTGTACTTGTGTTCAATATTTGTCAAGTGTATTTTGGTTGATCATAATATTGGATGATTGTCCTCTTTCATACAATTTGCTGTCCCAAAAAGTGTAGTCTTTGATCGATTTTGAGGAAATAAATCAAGAGAGCAATGAGCCTTTGATCCAAAATTCTCAAGATCTTTCATATTTGTTGTTTCTATAATCTTTCTTTCAATCTACACCTCGAAAAGAGCACTTCGCCTTCGAGGGAATTTAGAGATTAGGATTATCGTTTGATGTTGTTTCTAATAACCTTTATTTCAGCCTACACCTCAGAAAGAGCACCTCGCCTCCAAGGGAATCCTGAGATATAGTTTATCGTTTGACATTTTACTTGTATAAACTTTATTTCAACCTAACTCTGAAAGAGCAATGAGCCTTCGGATGCATTCTGAGAGACAGTTTGTCTAAGTGATCCTACCATTCCCAATTGCTCCTAAATCCTCTCGCTCTAAATTTACTTGAGATAGGATAGTTTAAGTTTTAGCCTAGTTGTAGTTGAGATTTGCGAAACCAGAGAAACCTCTGCTGCAACGCATGGTGTTTTATAACCTTGTGCTCTACAGCTGAGTAAAAAGATAGGAAATTTAGTTTACTTTACATTTTACACAAAAACAGCAAAAGAGGGAGCTTCCCCTCCTAATTTGAAGAGCAGTTCATTTGTGCATAGCTGTCCATTTCCAATACGCACTCCAGAGGTGCGAATTGAAACGCCAACATTTCTAATCCGCGTTCCAGAGGTGCAAATTGAAACGCCAACAAAATGCATTTTCACTTATGGCCTCCAAAATTGTGAAGGGTCCATACATTAATGGCTTGATTTTCTTTGCTTTCCCTCGAATTATTTCCTAATCCAAAGAAAGCCAAACTTTGTCTCTCACTTTGAGTTTGTGTTTCTTCCTATGCTAAGCGTGCCTTCATACATTTGTTGTATTCTTTCCAAATGTTCTTTTACTTTGAGTTGGATTTGCCTAATCCTCCCAAGAAATTTAGATGCCTTGCTTATCAAAGACTACATCAAGTAGACTAGAAGGCAAATACCCCAAACATGCTTCAAATGATGACTTATTAGTAGAAAGCAATGCCCTATTATGAGTGTTGAATGTTTGGAAGAGATGCACTCCCATGTTTTAGGACACTTACTATTATACTCCTAATGAGCTATACCAAAGTCCTATTGACCAGCTCTGTGGGTGAAAGGATATGCTTTTCTTTAGCTTGGTGTCCATCATACTCTATATTGTATACAAAAATCTACCAACAAATCATGTATCCCTATCAAAAATCATTAACTTAGGTAGCCCAAAATGTACCCGTACATTGTTAAAGAACAATTTCGTTGATTCTCTCTCTATGATAGTCTTTTTAACAAGCCATTAGAATACACATTCAGTTGCTTCTTTCAATATGATAGTCTATTTACAGGCCATTTGAATACAGATTTTTCTGAACCAATCCACTATCACAAATAAATAATCATGCCCATGTATATTCATTGGTACACCCACTACAAAGTCTATAGAAACACTTTCCCATGGTCTTGTGAAAATAGGCAAAGGCATATACATTTGTTACATCCCAACCCAAAACTACTATTTACTTTTATACTTTAATTGAAATGCAATGTGAATTTGTGACTTTATTGAATGTCAAGTAAATGAGATAGAATTATGAAATGCAGTGGTTTAATGCAATGAAATTGATATAAAGATATATATATAATGTGATGAAATGCAATGCAATGAAATGGCTAACTACATGTTTATGGTTTCCAAGTGGATGACAGGTTTGGATATTGTGCCTCCAGTCGATGGGGGGAGTATCACCCAGGAGAAGGAAGTGGTTAAAGAACTGAATAATAATACCATTTGAGCTCGTAAAGTTCAGCCTAGGACAGGTTTGAGTGTCATACTCATGTAACTTGAACCTTGGTCATGTTTTGAGGTTGTTTAAACCTAAGTCAAGTTATAGGAAAGTTCCTTGTAGAAGCCTTTAGGGTGTTAGCATTTTCTTTTATCGCAAAACAAGTAAATAAATTTATATATTATAAGAATAATTAAGTTGATAATATTGTTTATTGATTATGGAAATGATAACGTGAGTTTTTATGTGCATCTTGGATGTTTAGTACGTTTTTATATATATGAATATAAATAAGGAGGTACATGTGTTTATATAATTGAATATATGTACATAAGGTAGGCAGGGATGTGCACATACGTAAATACCTATGCGTAAAATCATCTGGTATAAGTATATATGTATGTGGATATGTCTAGACTTACGAGATTGTACATATGTCTAATTGCATAAATACAAAATATAATGTTAAGTGCAAGTAAGTAATAATTGCAAATTATGCAAAGGCTGATAAAGGAAGTATTGGTGTTAAATTATAAGCTTTGAAAGTCTAATAATTAGGCCATATGCTTAGGCCGATCAATGTTGTTAGTGTTGATGTTATAGCGGCAAAAGATATCTTTCTCTCGAATTTAAATAATAAATGATGAATAAATAAAAAGCAAGTCGGACTTGCTATAAATATTGATTTATTTTTTATGGGCTGAATCAAACAAAAAGACACCTTGTTTTGTGAAAGAGGCTGACTCTAATGAAAAGACACCTTTGATTTGTATATATACCAAGCAATGATCATTCATTTGATCATTCGATTTTTCAAGAAACAATTCGCACTTCAAGAGGGAGTTCGCACTTTTGCAGCAGATCATAATATTGCTTCAAGTAGATCGATATCAAGGAGAAATCATATGTGTTTGTATATTCGCATCTAGGAGAGGTGCTATCATTCATTACATCAAATCGGCCTTGTGTTTGGCCAAGTTGTAAAGCAGATTTCTGCTCTTTTCATTCAATATATAAGGGACAAATTTTGGTTGGGTTTTTCTCCCTTGAGAAGGAGGGTTTTCCCAAGGTATCTTGTTGTGTTCATTATTCACTGTGTTGCATTTTTGATTGCTTACATTTCTGATCCTAAAACTAACATGGTATCAGAGCGGGTCTAAGAAAAGATCTAATCAGATTTGTTTAAGCAGTCAAGTCAACTTTTTCATCTAGGGGCAGATCTTGAAGGCAAAGTATTGCTGATCCAAAGTTGCAATTTATTCAGACCTAAGGGCAGATCTTTGAAGGTGAATTTGTGCGGAAAAAGAAAATGATGAACGGTGTCAAAGTAGAAGATAGGCTTGATGGAGCCTCAAACTTCAACTCTTGGAAACCCAGGGTACTCATTGCATTAGAGGAGAATTATCTTCTTGATTTCGTGGAAAGTGATATGCCCGAGCCTTCCGATGATACTAAGAAAATCCAATGGAAGAAAAATAGCACGAAGGCTAGAAAGATCATGATAGACTCTGTGATGAATCACCTAGTACCGATCATATCCAAATTGAAGATAGCTAAAGAAATGTTTGATACTCTAAAAGGATTGTATGAGATCAACAACACTAGCAGATCCCTTGCTTTGAGACAACAACTTCACCATGTAAAAATGGCTAAAGATGATTCAATCATCTCATTCTTTATGAAGATTGCTGATTTGAGAAATCAGTTGAGCACTATTGGGGATATAATTGCAGACAAAGATCTTGTTATGTTGGCACTAAATGGTCTTCCTCAATCTTGGGAACCCTTTATTCAAAGCATCAATGGGAGATCTAAGTTGCCCAAGTTTGATCGTCCTCGAGTTGATTGTATTCAAGAAGAGTCCAGTTTGGCAACAAGAGCAACTGGGCAAAACTACCATGATGTAGAAAATCAAGTTCTTGCTACACATAATTCTAGAGAAAGAGGCAAAGGAAGAAAGAGGAATAGAGACAGAAAACCAGATTCTGCCCCAGAACCGAAAAAGAAGAAGGATCTATCTCACATTCAATGTTACAGGTGTGACAAGTATGGTCACTTTGCTCAAGATTGCAAATTAAGGTCTACTCAACATGTTTCTACTGTGGAAAGTGACATAGGGACATCTCAGAAGGAGCCAAGTTCTAAAGTCAATTTAGAAGGTTTCTTATTCTAAAGTCAATCAATTTCTTCGAAGAGGAGGAAATAACATTCAGAGGGAGTCAGACATAGCAACAGAGGCAACCTTGGACGAGGAGGTCAGGAGGTTGATGCCAGTACTTGGAGCTTCAGAGGAAGTCACATCATCATGAAGACTTGTTGTAATGTATATTTCTTTGTGATGGAGAAGTATGAGGTAAAAGCCCTTGTAATCTATATTTCTCTGTGATGGAGAAGTGTGAAGTGAAAGCCCTTGTAGTGTATATTTCTCTGAGATGGAGAAATATGAGGTGAAAGCTTTGTAGTGTATATTTCTCCGAGACAAAAAAATTTGAGGTGAAAGCCCTTGTAGTGTATATTTCTCTGAGACGGAGAAATATGAGGTGCGAGCCCTTGTTCATCTCTGAGACTAAGATGAGACATCATGTTGAGAGATTCCATGATGACATCACGTTGACAGACTCCATGATGAACCCTTTGTACTTGTGTTTTTCCACACATGGGAGTAGCCATGGTGAACGTCATGTTGAGAGACTCCATGACGACATCACATTGAGAGACTCCGTGATGGGCACTTGTGCACATGTTTCTTTCCACACATGGGAGTAGACATGGTGGACGTCATGTTGAGTGACTCCATGACGATATCACGTTGAGAGACTCTGTGATGAACTCTTTTCCACAAATGGGTGTAGCCATTGTGGGTGTCATGTTGAGAGACTCCATGACATGGATATCTGGAAAGATACCTCCCTAGCTAAGAGGCAATGTTGATGTTATAGCGGCAGGAGATATCTTTCTCTCGAATTTAAATAATAAATGATGAATAAATAAAAAGCAAGTCGGACTTGCTATAAATATTGATTTATTTTTTATGGGCCGACTCAAACAAAAAGACGCCTTGTTTTGTGAAAGAGGCTGACTCTAATGAAAAGACACCTTTGATTTGTATATATACCAAGCAATGATTAGTCATTTGATCATTCAATTTTTCAAGAAACAATTCGCACTTCAAGAGGGAGTTCGCACTTTTGCAGCAGATCATAATATTGCTTCAAGCAGATCGATATCAAGGAGAAATCATATGTGTTTGTATATTCGCATCTAGGAGAGGTGCTATCATTCATTACATCAAATCGGCCTAGTGTTTGGCCAAGTTGTAAAGTAGATTTCTGCTCTTTTCATTCAATATATAAGGGATATATTTTGGCTGGGTTTTTCTCCCTCAAGAAGGAGGGTTTTCCCAAGGTATCTTGTTGTGTTCATTGTTCACTGTGTTACATTTTTGATTGTTTACATTTCTGATCCTAAAACTAACAGTTAGGAGCATAATTTAAATACTAAGCAAATGGCAAAGATAGAAGCCACGAGCTGGCTGTGCTAGTAATCACCTTTAATTTAAATAAAGATGTTTATTGCTAATTTTTAGGGAGGTAAAGTGGATTTTAAGGTGGTGAATTATGCTTGATGTTGTGGTATTAATGTAACCATATTTTGCTCCAAATGTATAGCATCATGTGCCTAGGAAAAGGCAGGAACAAAATGCTTATGAATAAGGATTGGAAACAACTCTAAATGAAGGCACTAACTTCCACTTAATTCTGTTTGACCAAGTCAATTTGTTGAAAGAATCTCTAACAGATTTTAGTGGATATGTATGAGTTATTTTACTCCTAAATTGGAGCTAAGAGGCCGATTGTTATCCACTCAATAATAGCCTCATAAGAGGTCAAAAATTGATAAAAATAAAGCATCTAAGGGGGTTGACCTATTGCAAATCAGTTTTAACATGGAGCTAAGAAACTTCTAGAAGTCTGCAAATTAAATTATTTTGTTGCTGTGCCTGGACGTGGAGGAGGAATTTAAGGGATGTTGCAACTGTTCCTTATTAATTAAAAATAAACCAACTCATTAGTGGAGGCACTAGAGGAAGAGAAGGTTGTTAAGTCTCTTTGTCTATATATTTTGCCTGTTTGCTCTGTTTTGGGGTTACGAAAAAGAAGAATAGAGAGTTGTATTTGCTGTTTATTGTATTCAGTACTTGAAATCTGATAGTGAAGCTGTGCAAGCGTCTAAGGAGGTCTGAATTCTTGTTTAAGGTTGGAAGGATAGAGTTTAGAAGTTTAGAGGTTTAAGCATAAAGGCTTAAGCGTGCGTACAGTCCAGTAGAAAGCGAATTCTGAAAGTTTACAGGCACGTCAAATTTCTGATCTGATATTGAAGCTTATTTTCTTGCTTAAAGAGTGAAGTCTGAAAGTCTTTGAATGTTTGAGCATTTCTTGTTTGAAATTTTGAAAGGGTATGAAGCTGTTTTTTTTTCTGTATGTGTGAACTCTGAAATTTAGTAGCAAAGATTCTTTTCTCTGTTAGTTATTTGTGAACAGCATACTGAGTAGGAATACTAAAAGGGCTAAGACCCAGTGTTCCTTATGTCACTGATAAACTGTCTGTTGAAGGTATTTTTGGTGTTTAATGAAAAGCAATTATATGTATGTAAATCCTTTTGGGTTTTGAGCACAATGAGTAGAATGCTTCCAAAACTGGCCAAATACTGTATGCCAGTGAAACCCACTATTCTACAGTGTGTAGAATATTAATCTTCGTTTAATATATTCTGAATTTACTATGTTTAGTAAAACAGAAGGAAAGTACTTCCTTGTTGTAATGGTATTTATAATTTCATGAAGCGTAAAGCAAAATGATAAACTATTGCATGACCATGAATAGGTCAGTTTGGTGGTGTAGGAGTCAATCTTATAAGTTGCCTACCTTAGGAAAGGCATATGACTGTTTATGCAAAAGAATATGGACTAGATTCAAAAGGCAGATGCCTAAGACCCATTGTTGCTAGTATCACAACAGGGGTGTTGTACTTTACTTTTGAGTTTAATATTACCATGTATGGGAACACCTTAATGGGTGTAGAACAATGAGAACCCTACAACCATAGGACCTTTTGGGTCTCCAGTTGGTCGAGTATTAGGTCAGATAAGTCTCCAAGTCGAGTAGGGTGGGTGCACATATGACTTCACTCCAAGTAGCGAATGTATCTTGTATACAAAACTTTGGCCAAAGTGGGTGCATGAGTCAATGCATGCACGTGTTAGTTCACCGTGTACCAGATACTTAATGCAATCAAAGTTGTTTGTCATAGTTGGAGGTTTTGCATAGTTGATAGACGGTATTGGTTAAGTAGGTCACAAACACCAAAGCTCAAATGGCTATTATTAGGGGGTTCCTAACCACTCCCTTCGTTGAAGAGCAAGGCCACTTCCAGTTTGGAAGGTGTGTGGGGGACCGCTTAAGTCCGTGGTTGGAGGTAAAGCACTTGGGTGATGCTCTCCCTCTACAGTTGACTTGTCGAGTCTTGGAAGACAGAAAAGAATGAAAGTATCTAGATAAAGATCTCTGAATCTAATCTCTATTTGCTTATTGCATTTTGAAACTTGAAAACTTTATTTAGTAAATTATTGAAAAAGATTTGTGATATGTACCTTTTAGATTGAATCATTGAAACAAAATCAAATATGTATATTCATGTTTCTCATTTATGTAAATGTAACTTATGTTATTGAAAAAAAATTGTTTTCCTTAATTTTAGGAATGAGAACTTTTTACTAAAAAAGTAAAATATCCATGTAATTTCCTTGTAATAAGGTTGTGGATGTTACAACATTACTCTTTTTCTAGTATAGATTTGCTAGTGCCACACAATTTACAACTGCTACCAAATCTTGCTACTAATTGTTGCATTTTGGGTGAATACACATACCGTTGTAAATGAGCCATTGTTTTTCCCACGCCAAAGTGACTTGCTACTTTGGAGGGATGTCCCTCCCTCATCAATAGAAGCCTTTGTGCTTTTGAAATACATAATTTTCCTACCTTATATTATATATAGTAACTCATCCTAGATATAAAAAAAATTCACTTTTTATAATTTCCTGGGATAGAAATTCCTTATATTTTGCACCAAAATCAACACATTCAACATATGCTTCCTTTGTGAAGGGATCCAAGTGAGTTACCATAGCCATTGCTGAAATTGGTGGTCTAGCTAACATATCTGCCACAAATTGGTGATCTTGCTTATTGTAATTTATTTTGTGCTTGCAAATATTGTAGTAGTAGGTGATCAATATGCACAATAGTTTCCTTACCAAATAAATAGCATGCCATTTTTTAATAGCCTAAACTAGTGCACATAACTATTTATCATAAGTTGCATAACTCCTAACCTGAAATAAAAACCTTTGAATGATAACATATAGGCTTACCACCTTGAAGTAAGACAACACCCATTGCACACTCACTAGCATTTGTTTCTACCTCAAATGGCTTTAACCTTTTGTATATCAGGAAGAGCTAAAACTGGAGCATGACTAATTTTATATTTCAATGTTTCAAATACTTCATTTTGTTTACTACCACAATTAAAGTTATTTCCTTGTGATGCAATTTGATCTAAGGTGCAATGATGTAAGAAAACGAAGGAATAAGTTTTTTCAATTGTGGAGCTCCTACAAAGCTCCCTGTTTCTCTAGTACTTTTTGGTGTAGGCTAATTTATATTTGATTCAACTTTAGATGGATCAATTCTTAATTCTAAATATACCAACGATTCTTTGCCAAATTCACATTTCTTTAGATTCCGTAGTAGTTGTTCATTTTACCTTTCCAAGACTTGCTTAATTTGGATTAAATATTCTTCCCATGTAATATTGGAATATCATCTAGATAGACTATATTACAAAGCTATATGTGAGTTCCCTTAAAATATTATTCATCAATCTCATGAAAGTAGCAAGCACATTACTCAAGCCAAAAGGAAATATTAACCATTCATAAAGTCCTTGCTTAGTTTTGAAACCAATCTTCCAAGTATCCTCTTCTTTCATTGCACTTGATGGTAACCTAACTTAAGATCCAACTTAGTAAAATACTTAGGATGTCTATGCCAATCCAACAAATCATCTATCCCGGGAGAGGATATCTATTCTTAATTGCAATTTTATTAAGAGCCAGATTATATATGCACATTCTCCACAAACCATCTTTTTTCCATGCCATCACTATGGGTGACCCACAAGGTGAAATGTAGGGAAAATCAACCCTTGCTCCAATAGCTCTTATAGATACCTTTTGACTTCCTTGCTCTCAAGACGGGATTGTTGATACAAAGCAACATTTTGTAGAGGAGATTTTGGTAGGAGTTGAATCTCATGCTCCACCTGCCTTCTTGGTGGCAACCCTTTCAATCCTATAAACACTTCCTCAAAAGATGACAAGTCTTCATCCACGCCTTTCAATTTTGAGTTAGTCATAGTAGATATGCCAATTCCATCTTCATTCTTATATTTAAGCAAAAGTAAACAAAATTGTTTAGTTTCTTGAATTAATTTGATTGCTTGGTTAGCACTCACCATGGCTACTTGGCCCTGTTTTAGTGTCCTTTGATTATGGACTTGACTCCATCCTTGACCCACCTATACTTATGAGCCCTTCTCATAAAAATAGCATCTCTGACATAAAGATATGGACAACCTAGAACAATATCAAAAGCACCAAGAGGAATAACATCGACCTCTATTTCATCTATGTATTGTCCATTTATCCCATATTTTAATTTGCATCTTTTATCCACTTGTATCTCTACTCCTATTTTAACCCACCCAATGGGTATGGATGTAGATGTTTTTCTATTTTTAGCCCAAGCCTTTTTCATCAACCTCACTTATTAAGGAAGGGCTTTTTTGGATAATTATTAGGGGCCTTTCTATTTGTGTCCTATGTGGTAGCAATGTAGAATGCACTAATCACTTTTTCTTTCAATGCCCTTTCTCTATAGTGATCTAGAGCTTATGATGGAAGATATGGAATCGATCTAGTATTCATGCTACTTCCTTGCATGAGTTTTAGGCTAATGTGGTCCGACCCTCGGATTCTACATCCTTCCTAGTGGCTACGTGGGATATTGGTCCCTCTTTTATCCTTTAGCAAATTGGAAAAAAGAACAAACCATCATATCTTCCAAGAGTGCCATAGCATAGTTATGCAAGTTTGGCATAAGATTAGTAAGTATGCTCAAAAAGACTATAATGTCTACCCCCAAAATTTAAACCAATTTTTGCACTTTCCCAAAAGATTACCAGATGAACATTTTGTCAAATAGTTTTCAGACATTTCATTTTGAAGCATAAAATGGTCATAATTCAAAAAGACAACTTCACAATAATTTTCACAATAACTGAGAGCCCAATTTTTTAAAATTTGATAACAATTTGGTTACAGATAGAAATAGTTCATATCATTGGCACTTGCTACAGTAGATTTAACAGATACAAACAACTAATTATATCAGCTGGAATGAAATAAATATATTTCTTTTCCTAAACTGATAATTTCCAGCAACTCCTTAATAGTACCACAACTCTAAAAACTCACTGAAGTTTGTACGACAGCCTTGGTCTTTAGTACAGTTCCATCTGAAATGTACAACAGCTTAGTCCAAGAGATAATAAATTATAACATTGCATATTAAAAGACTTTGACCAGCTGCAACTCCTTTAGAAAATTGTACGGCACCTATCACGATGATGTACGGACTCCTTAATACCCCATTTGACAATGAATTCCTATATGGCACTCTTGTTTTGACTTTAATATCGATTGGATAAATATTTTGGCCTCCCCAACAACCGTAC
This sequence comes from Sequoia sempervirens, assembly GCA_007258455.2. Taxonomy (NCBI): domain Eukaryota; kingdom Viridiplantae; phylum Streptophyta; class Pinopsida; order Cupressales; family Cupressaceae; genus Sequoia; species Sequoia sempervirens. The sequence continues at coordinate 14,107 of VDFB02090681.1, forward strand.
GGTGTGAGTACGGCCTTCCTAAAAGCCATGGTTTGCCTTAAATATTAATCTTGACTCCTTCCAACAAAAAGGCATAGATATGGCATTCTCAAACAAGTAAAAATCACACGATACCTTGACTTTGAATTAACCAATAGCTTCAAGTCATCGTCCCTCCTTCAGAAATTTGCACGGCTTCAAGAAAGGTATGGCTTGCTGAGCATGTAAATATTATCAAGCAAAATAAACTCCTACAACTTCTGAAAGGTCAATATCTTTAAATCTCTGAAAAAACCAAATTAAGCACCAGCACAGTCCCCCTCTAAGACTGTCAGCAATCATCCAGGAAGGGTCTTTCACCTCCAAAGATGATATTCTCCATGAAGGATTTCGTCTTCACAAAGTTTTGTAAAAACCAACAAAACCTCTTCTCCCAAAAATTCACGCATATAGAAAAATGAGCCCAAAATTACTTTTGTTCTTTCCATAACTCCCACACAATTCTTGAAATTCAAAATATTTACTTTTTATTTAATTCCCCTTATGTCTCCAATTTGGATGTCCTCATTAGTGAGCATTAATTTCACTTTTGAAAAATAAACTTTTATGTCCTTAGGCCACTTAATAAAGTCCCCTCTTTTAATATTTATAAACACTAAGTTAAATATTTAATTTAACTAAAGAACATTAGCGTTTAAATTAAAAATAATATCCAAGCGACTAAGCCTAGAGAGGGGACATTACAAAGACTATTGAGGCCAAGTTCAAAATTGACAAAACTCTTTCTTATTCAGATGTGCAAATTGCTAAACTCTTGGAGTTATCTCCTTCTAGTGCCTTATAGGTTTGGCCTAGCCATAGACTATGACCTTCTGGGAAGGTGGATAGGTCTAGTAAGTGGTCTCATCCTCCTAGTAGTTTTTTAAAAATTAATACTAATGAATCTGCTTCAGGCAACCCGGGTGAAGTGGGGATTGGTGGAATTGGTTGAGATAGTGAAGGATCGGTTAATTTTTTCTTCTATAATTATATGGGATTACACTTTAATAATCAGGTGGAGGCTTGGGCCATTCTTAAGGCTTTAGAAAGAGCTTGTGAGCTGAGCTGGAGCAAGGTCATATGTGAAATGGATTCTATGATCCTACTTTCTTTATTGAATTAAAGCAATCTACAAAATTCCACCTGAAGATTGGCTTTGGTGGCTAAACGAATTCTTCATCTGGCCACAAACTTTGGAACAATATCCTTTGTCCATATACCCATGGAATGGAAGAAGGTGGCCAACTATTTGGCTAAGCGGGTGATGCAAGAATATCCAAGTCCACAGGCAATCCTACATCGCCCAAAAATATTTTAGGTTTTCAATTATGTTTTGTTGTGTTAAGTTGGTTTTAGTGTTTGCTTTAGGAGGAATTCCGAATTGATTTTTAAATTAATTTCAGTCAAGGAATTCATCTTGTAAAAGGCTCAAATGGGTGACTCAAGTTTCATTTTGGTGGAAATTTGAGCAAATTTGACTAAGTTTGAAGGAAATTGGAGTTCCAGACCTACTTAGGAACAAAATTGGAGTCTCGACCTATTCCAAGAACACCGCAAATTGCCAATAGTTCCTATTCCGTACTAAATCTCCGATGAGTTTTCAAGCGTCAATAATTAGGAGTATTCTAAGAACAGTTCAAATGCTCGGCGAGTTCCTATTCCATTGCTTATGCCAACAAGTCTTCGACACTTAGATTTTTTTGTGAAGTTCCCCGATGATCGCATAGTTCAAAGTGGGGTTCAAATCCCTAACCCTACAAAACACTTGACAATTCTTGAACCCAATAAAGTGCCCATGCAACCAGGTAGTTCCTATCCAAAAATTGCTGATAAAGTTCCTATAGGTGGCAAAAGTTCCAATAAGCCCTAAAATTCATACAAACATTCTTGATTGCTTCTATAATATTGCCATGTGTCCAATGTTGATGGGAAATAACTATGTCAATTCATTTTTTTATAATTGTGAAGCTAGTTGAATGTTCAACTTCCTTGAGTTTGAAGTATAAAGGGACGGATGTATTTAGTTTTAGAGGTTCGTCATTAGAGGATGGGTGAGTTGATTGGTTCATTGTTGGTAGAAGGAAGAGTTCCTCTGGTTGTGGTTGGGAGGGATCTTCTTGTTGGTTTGAGAGTTGGCATGGGAGTTAGCCTGAGATTCTAGAAAAGAAGCATTGTAATCAAAAGAAGACGATAATGGTGTGAATTGTATGTTGTATTCTTGAATGTTGCACACGAATAAAATACTTTAAACTTGCTGTGATTGTGCATATTGTTGTGGCATAGATGTATGCTTATGATTTAAATCAATTTAAATGGAAATGTGTTGTTTTCTAAGTTCAGTGTTGTGTTCCCTGCATGATTGAGCGATTTGATAAGACCCCCTCGTCATGACTACATTAAATGGTATCAAAGCCAAATTGAGGTCAAGGAAAAGGTTGTTTGCTTGGAAGAAAAGTTTAAAACCCAGAGAAAAGGCTATTTGAAAAAAGAGGAAGAAGTTGTGAGGAAGAGACAAGTAAGAAATAAAAAAAGTTGCTTGGAAAAGATTAGAAATAAGTTTAAATGGGTAGTTTTTCCTAGACACGTAATGAGATGAATTGAAAAGGAAATGAAGCGTTGAAAAGAAATTGAAGAGATTGTAGAGAAGAAGGTACTGTCTTGACAGTTGGAAGGTGTCTTGAAAATCCCTAAGAGATTTGTTGCAAAAGAGGGAGTTCTATGACTGCAGAGAGTTGGATGCTCTAAATAATTTGTTGTAGGTATGAGAAAGAACTTGTAACTGTAGAGGGTAGCGCAGAAGGCACGAGAAGCGAAAAGGTATGTTTGTTGTTTTGAGAGATTTGTTGCAAGTCGAGTCCTATAATTGTAGAGGGTTTATACCCTAGAACAAATGTGAAGCAATATTTTTTTGAAAATGAGGACAAAAAAGGCCATGAAAAAACTGCTAAGGATTTTATTTGTGGAACAACAAGCAGAAACATTTACCAAAAATGTTTATGAAGAATCGAAGAGAATCCAAGCTAGATTGGATACACTGGAGAGTGAGCAACATAAGGAAGCTGAAGTAGATGAAAGAAAATATGAGAAAGAGTTATATGAAGGCGGCATGGCGAAAAATAAAAAGTATGATGTTGAATGGCATAAAGAGAGGATAGATTGTTATCCTGAAGAAGGTGAAGACTTGAGTAATGAAATGGAAGAGTCAAGTGAAAAGGAAATCCTTTTGTAAGAGGATAATGAAAGAAGAAATAAAGCAAAGAAGTGTCGTAACCTTGTGACATAAGTTTCAAGTATAGAAGAGTATATGTTAACAGCCCACACAAGTGTAAATGGAGTAACAAAAGAAGAGGTAAAAGAAGTGGGAGTGGTCCTTGTACAACATAAATTTAGTAAAATTAATTTTAAAGAAATTAAGGTAGAAGAGTTTAGAGAGTTTGTTAAAGAATGTGAAGATAAAAGATGTAAAGAAGGTGATTTTCTATCACAAACTGCATCAGTAGGAAAGTAAGAATGGATTGAATTATGTTCAGTAGATGAAAGAATGAAAGAAGATCGTGGTGGACTGATTTTTCAATCAATTATTGAGAATAAGAAGACTACAAAAATTGTGAATGAGAAGATAGTAGAAGAGAAGTTCGAAGAGGAAGAAAAGAAGAATGATAATGTTGAAGACCTTATTTTATCTAATGTTGCTTTGTTTGCATTAAATGAAGAAGGAGAAGATTTACATGTTGAAATAAATTTTGAAGGTTCTGAATTTGAAATATTCCGAGCCAATTTTTTCGTTTTTCAATTAACAGATTACAACATTACAAGCAAGTGCACCCGTTAAGGTTAGATGGATAGCCCAAAACGTGCAAGAAAGCAACTCTAACCAGGATGGCGCCGATGATGGCGAGCATTGGTCAGAGGATCTTCTACTCTAAATACAGGAAAGAACTCAACGTCAAGTATGTGCTACCCAAACCAATGCGGAGTGAGGGGCGACCATATGACGGAGTGATTACAGAATTTAATGCTTGAAATAAATGCTGAAACTGGAAAATGCTCAACATCCAGAATGTGCTTGCTGACCCAAGATGGGAAAGTAGCTACCATAGGGCGGAGATCTATCTATTACAAACTTTAAATGAATTGAGCATTACAAATTCAAATTAACAAGCTTAAGAATAACTGCCAGTACTACTGGTCAGTTTACAATTTAATATCAGACGCCTGTCAAGAGGTTAGAGCTGGAAATATTAATCAATACAATACAATAAGATCTCTCTTGGCTTAATTCAAGAAGCCACATCAAATCATCACCAAGATAGGAATTAATATTTCTGTTTTTCTGTTTTTTCTCAAATCTGTATTTTTGTAATTAAAACCAGCACCCTCTGAAATGATTCAAATGCTTGACTCTCACTTATAACTCACTCAAAATGCTTGAAAACTGATGCATAAGACTATTATGATGATGGCGATCAAGCTAGGAACTTAACACAGCCTCAATATGCAACTAACAATTAAATGCACAAATCCCAATGCAAGAAAAGGTACGGCCCAGCTGAAGAATTCGACTTTGCTTTAAAAATTAAATACACCACAATAAAATCTGAGATTTGAGACAAAGAATCGCCTCTCCTAAACAATGATATAAATGCAATACCCAGAACTATCCTTTTTGTCTTTTTTGAGATATGAGTAAAACATGAAATCTGCTGTCTAGAAACAATGCAAAAAGCTGAAAACTACAAAATGCCAATTCCACTCTAACTATGCAAAGAGCTGAGACACAAACACAAACTAAATGCAACTCACAGTACAATTATTCACCACTAGATGTTGTCTTCCAAACACGAAGTGATGCCCAAGCTAGGAGGCCTTCATTCCTCGAAGCAGTCCCAGAGCCAATCCGGCAGCATAACAGTATAGTCGTCCAAAGATCCCCAAAATGATGCACAAGACTCCTTTTTATAAGTTTCGTTTGACTTCACGAAACCCTAAAATCTGCTTTTAGGTCAAAACCCCTAATCTCCTCAAGAAGGCGTACTTTCTCTTCAAGGCTTAAGATTTGACATTTTAATTAAATATCATACTTTGAAACATGTGCCCCTCATAACCTTGCTTTGACTTAGGGAATAATTAAATCATCTCTTAATGAGGGCGCCACCCTCAAGGACCCACTTTTAAAAACAACATTAAGTCATTAAGTCTAAGCCAAGGGGTCAACGTTAAAATATAACATTTAAACGTGACCTTTTTAATTAAATGACTTAACTTATCCTTCTGAATGTGCCCTGAAGCCAAAACTGAGCAAGACATCTGACCCAACTGAAACAGGAAGTCAACCGAGCTGAACTCAACTGGAAAGCTGCCAAAAATAGAATTTACTAAAAATAGTAAATTCCAAAATGTGCTCTGAATGCCGATATGAGCATACCACTGCGAAGCTCTTTGAAAACCCAGGAAGAATCCGCCATTGAATCCTCCATCTCTGAGCAATGACCTCCTCAAAAATAGGAAACCCTAATTTTATCTTCCGACTAGCCTTCGGGTTTCCAGAAAAAAGGCCAACGGTCACATGAATGATCAGGTTTGAGACGGGGACATTACAGAATTTGATGAGAAAATTGATGAAAATGAGGATGATATCCTATTAAGGGAGGAGATGAAACGAATAAATAGTTTATTGGAAGGAGAATTGTAATGTCCCCTTTTGATAGCCACCTTGAGGATTGTTTAGCCTTTATTTATTCCCAAAGGCTAAACAGGAGAAATAAGGGGATAAATATTAAATTAATTATTTATAAAGTTATTTCAATAAAATAAAATTAAAAGATGACTTTATATTTAATTAATTTAATAAAGTGACTTAAAATAAAATAATAAATTATAAAAGTCACTTAAGGGAATAAAATAATATTATTTCTAGAAGCTTCTTGAAAAGTCAATGAGAAATCTATATAAGGAGTTGTTGGCTTACCATTTGGGCATGCTTGACTTGAATCTCATTTCTCATTACCAATTTGGTAAAGAAGTTTGAATGCTTTGCTTGCTCGAGGGTTTGAAGACTCTAGAGTACCAGGTTCGGTTGTGAAAGATCAACCCTAGCTGGAATTGTTGAGGAATCCACCCAGGGTTTCTACAGGTGCTTAATTGGAGACTTTGACGGAAGCAATAGCTGATGTATTATTGCCCTTCTGACAAGAATTGTGAATTGATGTGATAGCTGGTTTATTATTGCATCAACTTAATTGCAGCAGCTGAGGTATTGTTGCATTTGATATTTCATTTGAGGAAGGTGTTTGCAGCAGCTGGTTTATTGTTGCAACTTCACTTGGGGTAGAATTCATTGTTGTTGGTTCATCTTGGCAAAATTTAATGGCCATTGGCCAAATTTTGGTGAAATCGATTTGGTGCTAAGAGCAGATTGAAATATTCAGAATTTTGGAGAAGTTTTGTGCATACTAGAGGCAATGCGATTTGGAGATATTTTTCATCAGTCCTAGGCACTCCATGTATGGCAACGATTTGTTGAATAAAGGCAGCGATTTTGTATGAGAAGAGGTCAAGTTGTTTCAGACCTAGATGATTTCCTATTGGCATCAATTTCTTAGAAGGTATTTGGGAAGGACGATTTATAGCAGACCTGGACACTTCTTCATTTGGCGTCATTTTATTGTTTGAGGCAGCGACTTGTGCATTTGGGAAAAGCGTCTCATTGAGGAGATTACCTACATTTGCTCCAGGCAGAATCGTGGCACTTGTCTCATGCTTGGGACGGCTCCATCAGCACTCAAACTCAGCTTACATTTCCAGGTTCCTTGATTGTAATTGCATTTCTTTAGAGTCATAAGCATTATACATTTTCAGTGAATATTATCAGCATCGACTTCCTCATTAAGGGGCGATTAGTTTGGCACTATCTTGTAATCAGACTTAATACATAGTAGTTGTATGTCAAAGTTGTAATCAGCCTTAGGGCCTTATTATGCAATATCAATCCTCTCGAGGTTGCACACAAAATGTATGACGAAATGTCAGTTTGCTGTAGCTAATCATTTGCTTAGAGTTTAGTCATATATTTGCATTAAAAATACCAAAAACATATCTGCACTTCATTCTAATTGCATTTGAATATATTTGCTTTGTTTAGTTAAGTCCTTTTTGCATCCCAAGTTCATATTCAAAGGAGAAACACAATCAGAAATTTTATAGCAGTCAAAGGCAGTTTCAAGACAAGTGTTTGACAAAATTCTCAAGGCATAAAATCAGAAAATTTAAGTCAAATTTTGCAAGGGACTTTACAAGAATTGTTAATTGAACCTAAGGAGTTGATGGAGGAAATACTGATCATTGCACAAAAAGAAAATGACAATGAAGAGTAGCCTTTGGAAACACTTGATTTCTATAATTTTAGTTGGGATATTTTGTGTGTAGGTATGAAGAAAGAAGTAGCAGAGTGTCATGTGTATGGCACTAAAAGAGAGATCCTCATGCAAGAGGATGAAGAAGAAAAGAATGAAAATGCAGTTGAAGCATGTCTTAGTGAAGGTCTGGAGATGTTGACAGCAAGGGATGAGCATAAAGCTATGTTCCACGATATTTCTGGGACAGGGACGGTGGGACGACAGGGGACGTGTTTCGGGGATGGCAATCCGAGGGCCATTTTTGGGGGACGGCAAGGGGACGGCAATATATATGAATTTTTAATATATATATATATAGAGAGAGAGAGAGAGTCAAATCTCTACAAGTTAATGAACACCAGTATAACAACAGCAATATAACATGACAATGTTAAAAATGATGTTGGATGATGTTTGTAGGAGCCTACATGCCAATCACATTCCAAAAAGAAATTGTTTATTTCTACTTCTCACACAATACCATGTTGTACCAAACCATGGCAAATGCACCTTTAATCTCTTTTGCAATTGACAGTAATAACTAACTCGAATACCATATCAAGAATTTTGAAGTTTGATGCTTTTTTGACCAATGAAATATTGAAATCAGAAATCCAAATTATTTATGTTAGAATTAACTGTTATATAACTTATATCATTAACTATGAATCTGAATCATGATATATTTATTGTTGTTATATTACAGTTGTTGTATTACGCAAGTAATTGGTAAATTAATTGATATATTAACAATGAGCAAGACGCTCAATAAATACTATACAGGATTTACAGAAAGCCAGAAGGATAAGATCGGAGACGATCTTATCTTCAGGAAAAGCAGGAAGTTTCTAAAAGAAACTTCAGATAAGATCTCGTACAACAGGGACGATCTTATCAAGATATTTTACAATATTTTACACTATTGAGCATTAATAAATAAATAATAAACATTATTTTAATACCCTCCCTTAATGCTCAATCTATCTACTACACCAAGATGCCCCCTAAATTTTACAAACTTATCTGTACTGAGCGACTTGGTGAGAATGTCTGCTGTCTGATCCTCTATTGGAACATATAGCAACTGAACTGATCCGTCTTCAACCAGCTTCCTAATGAAATGACAATGAGTTTCCACATGCTTGGTTCGCTCATGGAAGACCGGATTC
>VDFB02090683.1:0-19728 GCA_007258455.2 Sequoia sempervirens
TGATTAGTGATTATGTGTCCTTGTACCAGACTTTTTGAATTGTGTGCTTCACCCCTAGGTTAATATCCATCATCTAGCTTTACTCATTATCAAATATTATCATGGATTAGTCTTTGAGATTCACTCCCTATTGGTATTGTGCCTCTTATAATCACTCTTACCTTTGTTATTTCTATATTTTGCATTAGCTATTCTAATTGCCTTGATAGTTTTGTCAACAAGTTCCAAACCTTAGTTTCACATTAGATCATTGCCTCACCCTTTTACACATTGTAGCATCATTGTCATTTGCATTGTTGCTTGTTGAATTCCAAATTTCTTAAAATTATTAAATCAAAGTTAAGGGCTTGACCAAGGAGAAGATCCCCACTTAACAAGCTCCAAAAGGTGTTCATCAATACCACCTAGTTACTCCAATGTAGGCGTACAAACACCAAGAAAAAATCTATTTGTAGGTAGAAAATTTCTATGGACATCATTGTTAAATCCACAATCAAAGGTCATTTCTATAAATTAGAGATCAAATTTATAGCATGAACGTCTTGTACACAATGTAGAAGTGATGTAGGTGGCACATAATCACAGAACCCATGTAGCACAATCATCTCAGTCCATTCATGTTTCAAATCTAATTTCATCATCTAGGTAACAATCTTTTGTTACAATCAAATACCTCCTCTCCAACTCCAAGGCATGCATTTACTTGTGGTTATTTCATTATATTTTTTAGATTTGATCAAGTATGTGTTTCTATCCTAGGTCTTTCTCTAGGGTAATTTAATATATATTGCTTACTTGCATTTATTTATGTATTGTCCCACTTGCTACAACATATAAACCATGTAAAAACTAGGCTAACTATTTTAAAAATGTTTTACAAATATTTCATTCAATACTAAGAGGACTTAAGAATTCTAAAGAACACAATGATTAATTGTTGTCAAGTTTGAAAGCTAGTGTATCAAGGTTCAAATTCAAAGCAACTATAATACATTTATAATTGGTGATCAAATCCATATTACTTTTCAAACCTAAATTCTAAATTGAGTTCTAAATGTGGTTTGATATGGGTGCAAAGCCAATCCCTCTATATACTCTAGTTAATTCCCAAACTTAGCTTAAATATAAATATAAGACTTAAATCCAATTAATGTTGAGTTAACTTGAATTTATTGACTACACCTATGTTGGACACTTAGTGATGGGAAATTTAATAAATTTTGATCGACTATATTAGATTCATTTGAAGTTGATTATATATTTAATAAGGTTGAAGCTTGATATTAGATTCACTCCCCCGTTGAATTACTTGGTAAAATTTTCAATAAAAAGTGGTGTGAAGTAAATTTTGATGCAATAATTATTCTTTATAATTTATTTGAGGCTTCACCTCCACTTCTAGCTAATGGTTGCAAGAGATTTTCTTGTGGGTTGGTGATACCTAGCAACATCTTACACGATCTCAAAGGATACATGGAAAAATTTCATAACATACTACCCTCCATCTAACATGGGTTATTAGACTCTAGGACACAAGGAAACTCCTTGCTCTAAATTGATTAGACTAAAATACATAGGAATATTAGCTTTGGGGAGTATATAAAAATAATAGCTACTCTCTTTGATATACAAACTCCCTCTAATATACTCCCAAACCTAATTTCACATTAAATTTTAAATAATATAATGAAACTTTAATAAGATATAAATGACTTAGCTTTTGGTACCCAATGCATACACATGCAACTCTAATAGACTTATACCTAGCCCACAAGAACTACACCAACACACTCCTTAGGGATGGACCTAACCATGGTCTAAGCTAGGTTGAATGTTAACATTATGTTGGGATTAAGGTGTCTCAACCTTAGAGAGTCCTAGGATTATTTAATTAATTAAATTAGTCCCTTTTATGTATATTTTATTAATTAAATCCTAAGTGATATGTTTCTAAGTTGATAAATCAATCTGTGAGACCTGTTTGTGAGTTGGCTTACTACATGTTTGGTGGAGAGCATGAAATTGTGTCACTTGTCACTTGGATGCTCAATTGGGAAGATGTATTTATGAAAACCTCTCAAAGGTGTGCCATAGTGACATGTGTCCTTGCTTTTGGAGTTATCACTTGACGAATTTTGGAAAGATGCTAAATGGGACTATGACAACCAATTGGGTTGACTAGAAGTCAAAAGAGAGTTCAAAATTGGTAGTTGGCTTGATTTTCTCTAGTGAGACGTCATGCATGTCAAGGCGACTTAATATTTTCATAAATATTGGATTTGGGTGCCTTGCATGTTATTGTATGTTGTTACATGTTGGTGCATGTTGTTGCATGATTGACAAGATGCTTTTTTGGTCAGTTAGGACTTGTGCATGTTCTCTATTTCAATTTGCATGCATGCAGAGAATGTGGAGATGGCACATGGTATTCTTGGATGCCTATGACAGAGGTTTATAAATATGGGAAATGTTTATGTATTTTGTGAGATGATTTTTGTATTTTTTGAGAAGCCTTTATGCTTCCAAAATTACTCTAGATCAACAATGTAAAGACACTTGCAAGAGCATAGACTATGTTATTATATTGTAACCTCCTTGTTACTGATAATACAATTGATATGTGCTTTGGTGTGTGAGTTTTTTTTCTAAAAGGTTTTTCCCATGTAAATATATGTGTTATGGTTTTATGTGTTTAAATCTGAAATTTAACTTATGAATGTGCATCTAAATTGTGATAGTTTAAAGATTTGTAACAAAAAATTGCAACCCTCTCCTGCTTAGATCCGCCTTGGAAGTTTTGTATGCACCTCGCTTTCCTTTCACATCATGTTACATTTACCAAAAAACACTTAGATCCATAAAACTTTTTAAAAGAGGTGTGGTGCTATTCTAGATGAAATTTCATGGTAAAATATAGTTAATATTTATATGAACCTAAAAAGTTGGTCTCAATTGAAATAAGTGGATGCCACCCTAGTCTTTGGATACAATTTCTCAACTAAAATAGGTTAGAATGATATCTATAGAGAATTCAATGAAATAAGGCACTACAAATCTATACTCCAAATATATTTAACTATTTTACAAGAATGTATCAAATCTAAAGTGTATTTTGGAGAAAAAGCACTCCCCAATATCCAAATACCCTCTAACATGAACTTATACTTAATGTAACATTAAATTCCAAATGATTGAATTCAAACTTAAGAAAACTCAATTGACGTAGTTATTGTGAGGTCCACAACACTATTAGATTTGAGAATCAACTTTACTTGACTTCATAAGATAATGGCTTAAGGGATGACAGTCGGTACATGAATCCTCTATGTGAACTCAAACGTATACATGATTTAATTATTTTTAAACCTATAATCAAATTAATTACTGTATCAAAGAAAAGCATGGTAAATTTAGTTTCAAAGTCATTTGATATAAGATTGTGTTTTACCCTTCCAATGCTTCGCCACTGTTGAACTGGCTATGCCTTATGGGTGGTGGCGGATCTTGGATGGTGGAAAATGCCTTGGTTGGTGGGGTCTTCTCTCCAAAGGTCAGTCAATGGAGTTGGCCAAACAAAGGAATTTATTGGTGAACAAAGACCATGAACAACAAAGTTTGATTCACTAAATCTTCATTACCAAAAGAATATATGGTCGATACCAAGGGCGAATGGGACGGTGGGGTTGGTGTCGGGGTGGGAGATATAGGGGCCCTTGGGACCATCCGATTTTCCTTGAGTTGGAGGCCCCATCTATCTCCCCCCACCCACCCTTGAGATTCGATGGACAAATGGCCAAGACTAGTGAACATTCCTCTCCAATAGAGATGAATGGAATGGATGTGGCAGTTGGCCAAATCTCAGAGATCTAAATGAGGAGCAAATTTGTAATCTATGTTGTTCATTCTCACACATTTCAAAAGAAACCATTCCATATTCTTCTCTCAAGGATGGAATGAAGTGGCAATGACAATCTCGCGCAGTGAATGAATTGGTTGCTACTTCTCCAAGGTCACCAGATCGATCCCTCCCTCCAAAGAATCCAAGGGATTGGTGGGATTCGCGAGGTGTGGGAGTAGCTATGATGTTTCCTGGCCTGGTGATGACTCAAACCATATCAACTCGATATTTTGTAAGCCCCTTTGTCCACCGGACTCATTCTAGTTTCCCATAACTGACATGATTTAGGTTTCAACCACAACTATTTTGTTGTACAGGCAGCTATCTCAAGCGAACTCGAATCTTGAGACCCAAATATTTTTTAATAGAACCTTCCAACCTCCAATCCCTAGCAATAGAAGCACCCATCTTCTTATCCAAGTCTTGAGGTTTGCAAGACCCCACCACCTAGGGAAAACCCCACCGGGGGGTGGGAGGATATAGAGATGGGTTGCTATGGGTGGGGGGCCACCAAAAAACCCACCATTTGGGGCTTTTCCCATGGCTCAAGAAACATCGCCCTAAGCTTTTAATCGCTATTGGGGGCTGGGAGGATATAGAGTTCACCCATCTCTATATCCTCCCACCCTCGGTAGGCGAATCCTACCCAACCAACTTATATGCCTTACCCCATCGACCTATTCACCTTAGGTGGCAAAGTAACTCTATAGCCTCCCACCCTCACCCCCTGATGGTGAAGCCTTAATTGATGGGGTTTGCATTGGGTGGGAGGAGATAGCTGGCGAGAGACCCTACTTATAATAAACCCCTGAGTGAGTGGCAAAACTATAATGAAGTACCCAAGGCAGAACCACCACCCGTAGCAGCCCCAACCCCACCCACCAAAGGCCCCCAACCCCATCGAGGCTGGTGATAGGTGGGGTCTTCCTTTGTAGGGTGGTGGGGTTTTGGCCAAGAGAGCCCCCCCTCCCACCAACCCCCTACCCTATTTGTGAAAGGTGGTAGGATATAGGGTTCACCCCCCACCCAAGGCTGACCCCACTATCCATATTTTAACCATCATGTCAAAGTTCATGTGTGTTCATGTCATGTTTTGGAGTTAACATTGTGATGTAGGTTTCAAGTATTCAAGCAAGCATTCAAGTATCAAATCAAGCAAGCAATCAAGTCAATTCGTGCAAGATCTAGAACTTAGAGAGATGTGTTAGACTTTAGTCCTCTAAGGGAAGCCATTAAGGGTTTGGTGAGTTGTGGCATAGCTTTGTTCATTCATCAATTCCTTTCATTTATCATTATTTCATCATCAAGGTTTAATTACCAACATGGGGTTCAAGACCAAGGTAAATCACTATTCACCCAAAAACAAATGTTTTTCTTCTGTCCTTGTATGTGCAAATTTACAAATGAAGAAGGAATGAAATTTGATCAAAGGAGCAATTTTGCAAAGTTGTCAAAGTTGTCATCATTGTTGTCAATCTATAGAAAATCATCTACAGATTTTATTTCCAGCCTTTCGACAATCAAACTTAGAGAATTTAGAAGCTTAGATCTAAGATTTGAGGATTAGAAAATAAAATTTTGGACCCCTGCACTAGGACCCATTCACCCTAGGGCGAACCAGTCCTACTACAAAACCCAATACCTATTTTTTACGCTAGGTACACTTCATTCTTCTCTTCTCAGATCTACCTGTAAATTATTGTTTCCATTTTTATTATAATAATATTTTGCATTTCAAGTGTTAGGTCTTGCAATTTAGTTTGTTAATTCATTTGAAATTATCTCCCAAAAGTGTCAATCAATCATTTATGTCATAAGAAAATAGTAGATCTTCCTAATAGGGTTGACTCACCTCAAGGTTGAAAGTCAATCCTATCCTTGGGAGATCTCATTTTCTAACGAAATTACTGAAATTCTAAGTGTGTGTTCAAACCTTTATGTCATTCCATCATTGAAACCCTCATACCCACACATACATACCTATATTTTTCTTTATTTCACTTCTAAATCCTTAATATAACAACAATATTCCCAATATTTAACTGAAAGCATATTTGATTTGTTACTTGAACATAAGTCATCAATTAAACATTTGTTAGAACAAATATGCAACGAAAACCTCTATAATTCTTGATTTATATTGATCAAAAGAATATTGAATTACATTCAAAGGAGACAAACAACATGACATATATTTCATTTGAGCCATCTATTGAATTGTATGTTATTATATTGAGAAAATTACATTTATCTCTGCTCTGAATTTCAAAGGACTAACCAAAATTGATTGACCTTGCCATCCAAAATTACAAAACCCAAATTCAAACTATTTTCAAAGAAACAAGAATCTATTATATAGAAAAGTGATCACATAGTTTCCCAAATTAAGTCACATGATTCATGTTACTTATTTACAATTACATTTCACTTTTTCCTTTTACTATCGGTTAGGAGTGGGACTAAACCCGTTACAAGATATGATTTCATGACACCATGCATATAAATAGTTGAAACTGATTAGAAAATATCCTTGGAACCACTAGAGACTATTGAAGATGATGTTGATTGTACCACAAAAGCCAAAATGGGACCAAAATTATTGAACACCCAAAGCATTGCTAGATAATCCAAAAATGTATTGTCATCAGCTGAGTAAGGTGTTGCATTGGAAGATTGATGACCAACAAAGATGTAAATATACACTATAATATATTGTACTTCTCATCCCATTCCACATTATTCTTTTTGATGGTCATTGGAATGAAAATAACTTTGCAACCTTGTTAATATCAATATATTTTGCATCTAAAACTTCCCTTGTCTCTCTACAAAAACTCTCTAGACCTATCTCTAAAGCAAATAAATAATCTAAAGTAGTATTTAATAGGTTTGTAATCATCTCATCATTTTCACAAATAAATATAGAAAGGGTAGGAACCATTGTACTAAATCCCACCTTCCAATGGTCTAATGATTTTAATTCCCCATTTTTGTCTAGTATCCTAGGAATGATTTGTATCTCAATACATTCAAATGATTGAATTTCACCTCTATTTTCTACTCAAGTTTCATCATATATGCTTGGACCTCCACCAATAATATTGTCATTTCCCATGTTGGGACAAGTCAGTTGGAATATTGGGATCAAAACTTGAACTTTTATACATCCTTTTCAAATTTGTAGCCCTAGGCTATTGGAAAAACGTGTCTCAACCTTACAATTATGTATATAAAACTCCAAAATGACCGACATACATTGAATAAATGATACATTTTAAATCTAGACTGTTAATTATTAGGTTTTAGATCTAATAGTTGATATTTGGTTGGCCTGTCTTGCCCTAGAAAGTAACCCTATTTTATGAGGGTGTTGTACTACAATTGTAGACGACGGTGTATTTTGAGAGTCTGATAATAGTCATGTTGTCTCTAGATCTCTAGTGGTGATACTCTTGTGAGAAGCTTGCTCTACAAGTATATTGTAATCTTTGTGTTCTATGAATAATATATTGGGTGGCTTTTGGAGTGTGGGGTTTTTCTCCTGAAAGGGTTTTCCTAACATAAATCACTATGTCTATTTTTATCTAAGTTTCTATAACTATTAAAGATCTATAAAATTTTTGTATTCTCCTCCTCTCAAGATTAGTGTAGGAAGTTGTTCCGCTACCTTAGCTTCCTTACAAGTGGTATCAGAGCTTGATCACCTTTGGTTTCAATTGTGTGTTGTTGGGTTTTTTGAATTAATCCAGATTTGAGTGGGAGCTTGTGCAGAAGATACTTTGTGATCTTGTTGTAGGAATTTTCAGATGACAAGTTCATTAGGGAGAATAGAAGTGGATAATTTTTTTGGAAATAATTTTTAAATGTGGAAGCTGAATATGGAGGATCTATTGACAGATTGAGATATGTGGGATGTTGTTGATGAGAATGTTTCAAGGCCTATAGATCTTACTCAGGCTACTCAATATGATGTTATGGACCATAAAGCCAAGGGTCTAATCAGATTGTGCATGGAAAATTTTTTTTTTAATTAATGTCCATGAGGACACCTCCACATAGAAACTATGGAAGAAGCTCGGTGAGATGTATTAGGCCAAATCTTTAATGAACAATATTTTCTCGAGGAAGAAGTTGTATTCCTTGAGAATGGAAGAGGGTGGACGAATCACATACCACATGAAAGCATTCAATATGTTAGTGGCTCAATTGGCATGATTTGTTGTCAAGATGGATGAGGAGGAGAATGTCGTATCTTTCTTTTTTCTTTCCCTGATTCGTGGGATTCTCTTGTTATGGCTATTGGGAGTACTTCTATAATTTTGAAGACTATAGATGTGGTGGGTTCTCTGCTTTTTGAAGAGATGAGGAGGAAGGTATCCATCATCACTAAGGAGGCTCTAAATTTTCATGGAAGACCTAAGGAAAAAGGCAAGAAGAATGAGAAGCTTGAAAAATCCAAGTCCAAGGGGAGATCTAAATCTCCTGTAAAGTCCAAATTTATTTGTTGGAACTATGGTAAGCCTAGACATGTTCGTAAGGAATGCAAAGAAGAAAAGAAGGAAAAGAAGAGATTTGATTATGATTACGAGTTTGAGAAGGAATATGGCAACACATTCATTGCGGCTTTGGCAACTCATGTAGGTAATGATGCATGGTTAATCGACTCAGGTGCATCTTTCCATATGACCTTTAATAAAGATTGGTTTTATAAATATGAAGAATTTGATGGAGGTAAGGTGTACTTGAGTGATGATTCTCCTTTAGACATTGTTGGTCATGGTAAAGTTAAAATCAAGTTTCCTGATGGTAGAATAAAAAGGATTAATGGTGTGTTGCATATCCCTAGATTAGCACAATTTTTTTTATTTGTAATCAAACTAATAGATGTAGGTGTGCAAGTAGTATTTTCCGATGTAGGATGCAAGATGGTTAGAGGTGCTATGGTGATTACTAGAGGTGTTAGATATGGCACATTGCATAAGCTTGATGCATGCACTATTGAGTGCAATAGTACTTTTGTGAAAATAAAGTTTGTGGAAGAAGTGAGGGTTTCACCTGCAACAAATAGTTATGGATTTTGGGTACCCAAGGGTGCTCTTTCTTGTGAAACAAAGTTACCTACAAAGAAAACTATGTTATGGCACTGGAGACTTGGCCACATTAGAGAAAAGGGTCTAAGGTCCTTGAAAAATAAAAACCTTGTTGAAGGTTTGTTTGATTGTAAACTTGAATTCGATTTTTGTGAGCATTGCATTTATGATAAATAAAACTGTGTTTAGTTTTACTCGAGTTCTCATAAATCTTGTGGTGTATTGGACTTATTCATTTTGTTGTGTTTGTTCTTGTAGAGGTTCCTTTGATTGGTAAATCCACATATTATATTTCATTTATTGATGATTATAGCATAAGGACATGGGAATATTTTCTAAAGAGTAAATCTAAAGTTTTCAATCGCTTTAAAGAATTTAAAGTAATGGTTGAGTTGCAGACTAAAAAGAAAATAAAATGTGTTGAGGACTGATAATGGCAGTGAATTTTTCTCTAATGATTTTGATAGATTATGTAAAGATTGTGATATTCATAGATGGAAGACAATTTTGTGTTCTTCACAACAGAATGGAGTTGAAGAAAGAATGAATAGGACACTGATGGAGAAGGTTAGGAGTATGTTAAGTGGTGATGGCCAAGAACAAAGGTTTTGGACTGGAGTTGTTGCCATTGCCTGTTACTTGATTAACATGTCTCCTACATCAACTCTAGTTGATAAGATGCCTATAGAGGCATGGTCGGGTCATAATCCTTCATTAAGACATCTTAGAGTTTTTGGTTGAGAGGCATACACACATGTGCCAAAAGAGAAGCCAAAAAAGTTGGAGAACAAGGCTGTGAAATGTATCTTCATTGGATATAGTTATGGTGTGAAAGGATACAAGCTTTGGGATCTTGGTGCACAAAAGGTAATATATAGTATAAGTGTTATTTTTAGAGAAACTAAGCTTTCTTTTGTTACATTGCAGCCAAAACAGAGTAAACAAGAAGATGTGATTTAATTTCCTTCTACACCTGAGAAAGTTGAATCGAGGCCCATGGATAGACAAGAAATTGAGGAGAGCTCATCTAGCTCTGAATCTTCAAAAGAGAAGGAAGAACCTCCAACTCAACTTGTTCATAGTTCTACAAGGCATAGACAACCACTTGAAAGGTATACACCTGATGATTGGAGATGTATTTTTTCTTTGAATACTAACATGGATGAACCCAAATCTGTAGAAAAGGCATTAGGTATGAATGATGCAAAATCCTGAAAGATTGCTATGGATGAAGAAATGACATCTTTGAAAAAGAATGATACATGGAATCTTTTACCATTGCTTGAAGGACATAAACCTATTGGTTGCAAATGGGTGTTCAAGAAAAAATTGGTTCAAATGGAGGTATTGATAAGTACAAAGAAAGGTTAGTTGTGAAAGGTTACTCTTAAGTTGAGGGTGTTGATTATGGTGAGATATTCTCTCATGTTGCAAAAATGACATCCATTAGATTTTTGCTTGCTATTGTTGTTGCTTATGATTTAAAAGTTGAGAAAATGGATGTGAAAACTACTTTCCTTCATGGTGATTTGGAGGAGGATATTTATATGATATAGCTAGAGCACTACGTGGTGAAAGGTAAAAGTAAGTTGGTTTGCAAATTGAAGAAATCTTTGTATGGCTTAAAACAGAGTCCTAGGATGTGGTACTAGAAATTTGGCACATATGTGTTGAGTTTGGGATTTGAGAATTCTAAATCAAATCATTGTGTTTATTATAAAAATGATGGTGATCATTTCTTATTTATTGCATTATACATCGAGGATATGTTATTTATTGGCAAAGAGAAATGTATGATTTCATAACTAAAATCTCAACTTGCTACTAACTTTGAAATGAAAGATCTTGGTGTAGCTAGGCACATTCTTGGGATGGAAATTAAAAGAGATTGAGTGAACAAAAAGCTATGGATTGGCCAAAGTAAGTATGTCAATTCAATTTTATAAAGATTTAACATGCAAGATCGTAGACCATTGTGTGTTCCCTTTTCTATTGGAACAAAGTTATCTATTTCAAATTGTCTAACATCTCCATTAGAGATGGAAGACATGAGCATAGTGCATTTAGAAGTTTTATGTTTGCTATGGTTTATACTAGACCATACATTACCCAAGAAGTGGGAGTTCTTTCTAGATATATGTATAATCCTAGTAGAGTTCATTGGGATGCAGTTAAAAGAGACTTTAGATATTTGTGCAATGCCTTAGAGTATTCCTTGTGTTATCATAATAATGTGACTGAAGATGAGATTTCTCTTGATATTCATGGTTATGTGGATTCAAACTGGGCAAGTGATATTGATAGTAGATGATCCACTAGTGCTTATGTGTTTACTTTATTTGGTGGTGCAATTAGTTGGATGGGTAAGCAATAGGTTGTGTTTGCTTTGTCCACTACTCAAGTAGAGTATATGGAAACTACTCATGCTTGTAAAGAATCCATTTGGCTTAAGAGACTATGTTCAGACATTAGAATAAAATAATGTGCAATGAAAATTTATTGCAATAGTTAGAGTGAGATATGTCTAGCCAAGAACCCGACATTTCATGCTAGGACCAAGCACACTGATGTACAATATCATTTTGTTAGAGATATTATCAAAGATGACAAGGTGAAGTTGGTTAAGGTAGAGACTTTGATCAATGTTGTTGATTCTTTAACTAAGCCTATGAGCACAGAGAATTTCATATGGTGTTTAGAGACTATGGGCCTTTTGGACCCTAGCAATTAAGAGACAATGTTTACTCTCTCTCATTGCTCTTGCAAGGTGTTTGACAAGTGGGATATTTGTTGGAAAATGTGTCTCAACTTGCAATTATATAAAGGTTATTGTTGATAGGATATATATATATATATATTTCCTAGTTACACAGATAGGTGTAATATACAATGGCAACAAGGGGAGGAGTGGGATGTGTGTAAAGATTTTTTTGTTAACTTTTTCAAAAAAACACCTAAAATGGATGACATACATTGAATAAATGATACATTGTAAATCTAGACCATTAATTATTAGGTTTTAGATCTAACGGTGGATATTTTGTTGGCCTATCTTGCCCTAGAAAGTAACCCTATTTTATGAGGGTGTTGTACTATGATTGTAGATGGTGATGTATTATGAGATTCTAATAGCATTCATGTTGTCTCTGGATCTTTGGTGGTGATACTCCCGTGAGAAGCTTGCTCTATAAGTATATTGTAATCTTTGTGATTTTTGAATAATATATTGGGTGGCTTTTAGAGTGTGGGGTTTTTCTCCTGAAAGGGTTTTCCCCATGTAAATCACTATGTTGTGGTATGCATGATATTTATGTCTATTTTTGTTTAAGTTTTTATAACTATTAAAGATATGTAAAAGTTTTGTATTATTCTCCTCTTAAGATTAGTGTAGGAAGTTGTTCCGCTACATTAGCTTCCTTACATAGGCACCCACTTATCCATTAATTGCTTGAGATTTTCCTAGTCCTTCATGATTTTGGCATATGCATCTTTAAGAGTGGAATAAGCCATCCTATAATCTTCTAGCTTACCAACAATTTTGGATAACCTGTACCCAATTATATCATCCACTATCTCATTCCTCCTTTTCTTCTTCTCCACCTAGGCCCCTTACAACTACTCCTCCAATTTCTTTATTTTAGAAGCCATGGCTTCCTTTTCTTGCATTAAAATTCTTGAAAATCTTGGAGTAGAGACAATTGTCAATGTAATTATTGTTGATGATGGTGTTGGAGTTGTTGTTTGGATCTTGATATGATAATATTTTGTAGTGAGCCTAACATGATTAGCCAGTAGCTTTTCATAATCTTTCTGTAACTTCTTTGCAACTACTTCACTAAATAGTGTTGTATAAACTACCAAATATGTTGCTTGGGGAGTTGTAGTGTTTGATAATATTTTGAAAATTAGGCTCCATGATAATTCTTGTACTATTTTTGTAACTTGTGACATATTAGTATTTGGGGCCATTGCCTAGATTGCTAGGGTTTCCCACTTTGGATTGAAACTAGATCCAAAGTATGTCTTCTCAGCTTGTTCATCAGAAGAAAAAACTTCTTCACTCTATCCTCTTATGGTGTCTAGAGCAATAATTGATGCCATATCCCATTCAGGGAGCAAAATCAACCCACTTTTTCTTACCAATTTCCTTCCCTGCTATGGGATGATGTTCTTAACATCAAAGTCTATTTCCTTCAACACACTATGAGTGAAATTATCATACTATGAAGGATGAACTTCTCCCTTAGCCTTATTTAGCTTATGTTGAAACTCCTCTCTCATGACTCTTAGTAGAAAGTTAGGCTTGAACTCCTAGGACTTGACACACTCATCATAAAAAATGAATTGTATACAAGCTAGGGCTCTAATATCATCAACTTCATCCCCACCCCTCCTACATTTATTCCCATTCTATTTTGTGGCATGCCAATAATGTTTACTCTTGGAGGTGAGGTAGTTTCTTGGTCCAATTCTTCCTCAACTACAACATTCTCCCCAAGCACCTATGTCTCCTTCACCTCATCGATACCCATAGAATAATCAACCAAAGATGGTTGACCAAGTTTTCTCTTCTTTTGAGGCTACTCTTGGGAGGTAGTAGTTGGCGTGGTTTTGAGACCCACCAACGAGCAGTTGTAGCCAGGGCCTCTATTCTCTCTTGATCAAAGTATTCCGCACGCTAAGATTGCCAGAAAGTTAAGTGCGTTCAACTCCAAGGTTCCTTTAGTGCGAATAGGCTCAGTTTGGCTTGATGTGATATTGCTGGTATGTCAAGGGGACTTACGTAGTTGTTCAGACTTCTCGCAGTTAGCAGTTGATATGTAATTTGAAGGGGATTCTTACGTGTATGATTTGGCAATGTGTATCCTTTTCTAAAACTAACAAGAAGTATGCGGAAAGTAAAAGGGAAAGGGCCTAAGAAATTTGTACTCTATTCTAAATGCAAGGTATGTGGGGCTTCGTCTCAATAGACTTCAACCAGATTTCACCTAGCCTCCGTCGGACAGCCTCAGCAAAATCGGTGCAATCTTCAAAGGGGATAGCAAAAGATATTCAAGTTATAGTTTAACATACGTACACCATCAGAACAACGCATATAAGTATGTAAGCCATAACCGAAGTTAAACACAAGATGATGTCCAGTTGACCACGCAAGGCAGACTTATCATCAACAAGCCGCTAGTGGTATGGAATAAAATGAAGCTATCTCAATGAAATACCACACACCAAAGTAAGCTACTTGCATGAATTTAATCTACTTGGATACGAAAGGAAGAAGAAACCTTGCTAGCATTTCATGACAAGACGAATTTCACCATCAATGAAAAGATCTATTATCATAAAATGTATTACACAACAATCTCCTCAAAAGTTTTCAAAAGGGAAAACTTTCTCTCTTCTCCAAATTATGCAAAAATGCTCTACACTACTACACTATCTAGCTCTAAGGCTAATGCTCTCTCAATGTCTACTCTGGTTCTGAATCCTAATGTCTTACAAATGAGGGGGACTCCCCCTTTTATAGCTAGCCAAGTCCCAAAGGACGGCTAGGGTTACAATCAATAGAGTGGCCAGAATCGTGCCACCTCAGCCCTAACCCTAAAAACTGCCAGAATAGGGAGTGGTACATTAAATGAATCAAAGATTCCCACTCACTCCCAAAATAGCAAATGTAATAAATGCTCAGTCTTCTAGAAGATCCTCGTCCAGTAGTGTGTTCCCATTAGCCTTCTCTCTGACTGCCAACTCAACAAATCTGCTAAGTACGGCCTCAACCTCCTCAACTGAAATAGATGGAACACAATCTAACTGAAACTCTAACACTGTAACTGAGTGCTCGTGCCTCGTACAAGATTTTCTCCAAGCAGCCAATGAGTCCTGCGTGTTCTGGATCAAAGTGGAGAATGTAGCGGTATTTTCAAAGTCATCTTGTACGAAGGTCTTAACATCTGCGAAGAAGGGAACCAGCAAACCCCTCAAATTATCAAAACTTATCTCCTGCGGATTGGTAGCCTAGCAAATATGGCCTCGAAGGTGATAGACTCCATCTATGATGTGGCCATAGCCTTGTGAATCTGGCTGAATCTGCCTGTGCTGCATCGAAGAAGCCACGCCCTGTGATAGCCGAAGAATACCACCGAGAGAAATCATATCGGTCATTCGCCTGAATGACACCTCCATCGATCAGCAACTGCAGTGGCACATGCCTCAACGCCTCAAGACGCTGGATCACCTTACTCTGATAGATAGAGGCATCGCCCCAAGCATGATCCACCGCGTCCATCCGTGCCAAAATAGTAGAGGCCTGCTGAAAAGCAAAGGATAGGTCCTCCATGAATTTCTCTGTCTCCGTACGAACCCCTGTGACCCATTTGTCTGCCTCTTGTGCCATCCTCCCCAATTCTACCAAGCCGCTGATCGACTCTCTAGGAATATCTGCTGGAGGCTCTATCACTGGTACATCCTGCCCTCGAGAACGAGACAACTGCTGAACATATCCAACTAGCGCCTTGTGTTCTCGTTTCAACTTCTTGTATTTTCCTTCTTTCTTGAACAATCTATCCTTAAGGGCAAGGAAGGAGTTATCGCACTCCTCAACAATCTGTGCACCAGTAGGGCGTCCCAAGTCAAGCGTGGTGACCACATAGTTTTCCGGAGCTGCTTCATTTCGGTCACGCACTTTCATTTCGTGGGGCCGATAGCGTGAAGAATACCCGAGAGCCATCCTCATCACATTGGAGATCTTAGAAAATTTTCTTGCCTTCTTTGCCCGGTGAACCTTGATCGGTTCAAAACTCTTCCATCTCGGCTGGCGGATCAATCTCCTCGCTGGGCTCCTTGGCATTACGTCTCTAAATGTCGGGCACCTCATATAGTAGATCGAAGGGCTGCTGCTCCTGTGCCTCGACTTCTCTAACCTGTTCCACTTCTTCCTCGTTCTGGCGAGGCTCATCGTCCTCAAGTGGCTGAGTGTCACCTGACACTATATCATCATCGTCGCCATCATTCATGGCCGCCTCTATCTCCTGCTGAAATTGAGGGTCAGTAATTGTCCCCTCATCATCCTGCTGATCCTGCTGATCAACCCTAACAGGTACATTGGCACTCTGGCCAATCGACTCCCTCCGTGGAGGCTGAATATCACTCTGTATCTCCAGTACCTGATTCACTGCAATTCTCTGATCAGCAAATAGGAACACCTCTGTGCTTGGAGGCGTGTCTCCAAAGGAATGCTGCTCTGTGGCTTCAGGTGGAGGCTCTTTGGAACTAGTCTTTCTTCCACGGACTCTACGGTCCTCTTGTGATCTGTTTCTTCCTTCGTGGTGGAAGTCTGTGATCTCCCCATCCAAGTTGTGGAGTCCAAGACAGAATTGACCCACCTTTCCATCTGCTCTAGCCTATGGAGCCCATGCCTGGTGAATGTCATAGCAGGGATTAGAGAGAGTATCGAATTAGGCAACCTAGGGCTCCGACCAATCAGCGGTAGTGGGTGTCTCAGTATTTGCATAGATGCGGATGAACCCAACATCCATGTGTCCTCATTACGACTTTGATGGGAACCTGCACTCCACGTCCGGAGTAATCGGCAATCTAGAGAACATCCTCTTTCTCACTTCAATCTCATCAACTGCATCAGCCCAATAATCCTCAATGGTGGCCTTATGTTTGAATTCCTCTGACAACACCCAGTTGATGTTATGGTGTGGGTCATAATGTTGTCTACTTGTGTGATATGAGAAATGATAGAATTGAAGCTCACTTTCAGCTTCTCTACATGCCTGTATCGAAGGACAAACCTCGTCCGAGTTGCCCATCACAACTGGAAACTCTATCCCTCCTTTCTTCTTCTTCTGGATTTTGTCAAAGGCTAGCAACTGTCTAGCTATCTCTAGCATTATTATTTTATCGGTTGGGTACTTAGGCAGCCTATAAGGGTATGAAGAAAATCCTTGCAGCCTAATGTATGAAAATCTTGGAAACTGTATAAACCAGCACCCATACCTTTCAATCAGCTCCTGGGCATTTCTAGAGATTCTGCACTGTAACCTCTCCTGAAGCAGCCTCGTGATGTACATGGTGAATGCATCGTTGACACGCTTGTAATGGGTTGTGCTCGAAAGGTGCAACTGTGTACACGCCTCATGAATTTTGAATTGGTGAGAGCCACAACCGATGGGTTCCTTGTAAGACATCCCCCTGTACCTCGTCATCCGTGCCAACATATAAATTAGATAGGAACTCATGTAAAATGTCTTTGTCCTCCGCAAACTCAGGAGCTGCTCATGTATGTTATCGCTGATCATCTCAGCCCAATTGACATAATCCTTTCCTTCTAACACCAGGTTGATGTAATAAAACATCCACGGCTCAAAAATATAAGACTGAGGGCATCCACCAACCCTGCTCAGCAACATGATGAGATCACAATATTCTTGTTTCAGGTCCTCCGCTATGATCCGCTTCGGCAGCTTTGTACGAGACGGCCTCGGAGTGCTCATCCAGTGAGTGTTAATAGTGTCCATGCATCGTTCAAAGGCAGAAGCATACATACGCTCCGCTCGCTCCCTGGACTTGTAGATCATGTTTCTATGCACCGGGATCCCAAAAGCTTCACCAATGGCTGTCGGAGTAAGATTAGCAAGCACTTGGCCATCTGGTGTCGTGATCGACCGGTGTTCTTTCTCGTAACAGTTGGCGCACTCCATAATCAACTCTGAACACTGAATAGCTGGCGGAAAACCAGCTGCTGCATACAACCCACTTCGGACGATGTTGTGCGAAGTGACCGAAGCCCGATGACTTCCAATTCCAAATAGCCTGTTCTTGAATGTTTCCAGGTTGACAGAGCCCAGGTTCGTGTCCGTCACCTTGCCCAACTTTGAAATAAACTTCGTCTCCGGCATGAATGTCTTGCTCAGCTTCTTGATCGTAGCCTGTCTGGAGGCACCATTGTCCTTTCCGGTTGTCCTCGCTTCAGCCATCTTTTCAAGCAAGTTCAAGTTGCAGCAAACACCTCCTTAGTTAGCAATGGCGTACCTTCCTCAAGCCTTAAGACGTCTTCTCCAACAAGTTCAACCTCAGGAAAATTCAAACCTCTCCAAGCTCACTTTGCCTTAGCAAATTCGCCTTTTCCAGTTGTGAAAGTGAGTGAAAAGCTTCTCCATTTTATAGCTAGAATTCAAATTCTAGAAGACGTTATTTTTAGCCAGTGCCATTAAACTCCACTACTCCACTTCAAGAATTCGAATTTTTCCCTCTCTGGCTTTTCTGACACTTGTCTCCAGTCGTCGGGAATATTATTCTTCTAGAAACTTGACTTTGACTGGCGTTTTGAATTTCTCTCCGAAAAATTTAATTTAACTTCATCATATTTTACTCACCAGCTGGAGCTCCGTTACTTGAATTCAAATTTTAAACTTCATCATCTGCTCTGGAAATTTCATCCTCGAAGAATTTAATCACAATTATCTAGGCAATTCCCTTCGTCTTCATCGTTTGAAGAAAATTCACTTGAAAACTCATTTTATTCATTTTTGCCTTAGAAAATTTAAAATTCTCCTTTAGGAAAATTCATCATTCTAGCACTGATTAAATTCCTCACTGAAAAAGTGTTGGCGAAGCTTGAAAGATTTAGAAATTCATTCATCATCACGAACGTCCAGTACCCAGAAGCAAATTTTCTTCAGAACGCCTCGAATTCATGGGTACCCAACGAACGGGTTCATTTAATTTTTTAAATTTTGGACCTTAGGAAAATATCATTTTCATCATTTAAACTCGTTCTTCGCCCGTGGTCACTCTGCGTTGCTCCTAGAAAAAATTTATTTCATTTGCCAGTGGAGAGAAATTTCTATCAACTTCATTTGAAAAATTTCATAGTCCCGGCACGCCTTGTACATTTTATCTCACTCCACACTTGGAAAATATTTATTCTAAGTCCAACGCCTTAGAGAATTTTCAACACTTAGCAAATATTTTATTTTCTCCTGAGGCGCCTAGCATACTTCAAAACATTTCAACGCCTATAAGATTTTTTTTTAAAATCACCATATAACTCCCTAGGCGCACACTTTATTTTAACACCTTGAAATATTTTCCACGCCTTATAACTCCCTTGCTCTAGGCGCACACTTCACACTTAACACTTCCAACGCCTTAGGAAATATTTTCTAACACCTTATAACTCCCCTGGGGCGCATACTTCACACTTAACTCCCCTTGGGCGCATTTTAAGTGTGGAGGAGGATAACGTACAAGCCTTCACCATGCTAGGTAACACTTTTCACCTTATTTACCCCTTGTATTTACCATTTACCCTTCAAACATGGGCGCATTTCCTTGTAGGAGGAGGACGAACTTGCTTATACCTTCAGGTGACTTTTCAACTTCCGTTTTTTTGTCCTGACTTGCATGATTTGGGCGCATTTTGATGAGAGAGAAGGATGGGCGCCTTTTGCATGTAATGAAGGATAGAAACTTTGACTTTTTGTTGACCCCTTGCAACCTTGGGCGCATTTCACCCCTGCTGGTGGATGAACTCTCCAACATCCTTGGGTGACTCTTCACCTTCCACGTTTTGTCTTGACATGGCCCAGTTTGGGCGCATTTTGGCCTTGGAGAAGGATGAAAATGTTTGACCTTGTTGACTTTCTTTCACTTTGGGCGCATTTTGCCTTGCTTGCAGGATGGGCGCATTTTGACCCTTGAGGCGAATTTCTCATACTTAGAAACTTTTTCAAC
>VDFB02090685.1:0-29804 GCA_007258455.2 Sequoia sempervirens
ATGAGGAAAATATGAGACCTAAGATGGAAAGGTCACATTTAGAACCATCAAACAAAGCTATGTCATTTTTATAAAAATGTAAAAAAAAAATTGAACAAATGTAATTTCCATAACTAGGAAAAAGGGACATTCATTCAAAGGTCTTTTTTTTTCATTTGTGAAAATTACCTTCATTTGAAGGTGTTTTTACGTTTTACATCTTCGAACAAAGGTCCACCTTCAAATGAAGGTGGTTTTTAATTCACCTTCAAATGAAGGTGGTTTTTAATTCACCTTCAAATGAAGGTATTTCATATTTTTTACCTCCATCTGAAATTGAAAAATGTAATGTCTCAAGTTTGGGACTCACTCTTGTGGGTTTACCCGCTTTTGTATTGGATAAGACCATTGGTTTTCAATATATAATCCCAAGTTTTCAAATAGGGTCAAAGTTTTTAAAGCATGTCCTTGCAAGTGTGATTTTATCCCAAACTCTTTGATTCCCAAGGCTTAGTTGTCGCATATCTCATATCCACCATCTAATTTCAAATTTCATAAATCAATCTTTTATCACAACATATTATCAAATATGTTCATCTTAAGATAGGGAAAACCCCTTATTCTATTTTGTTCAATTTGATGCATGTTAATTTATATAAATACAATTGACTTACATCAATCTTATTTCAATCCACTTATCAAACATAATTCAACACACACATAAACTAGCATACATATATTAATTAATAATATATGTAAAAAAAGCCGAGAGTTATCATTATCGAGGTTCCTATTGACTTGAGAAAAAATGTTTACATTTTCATTAACATGAATTTCAAAGTAATATATATGATTTCATTATAGTTTCTATCATTGTTTATTTCAATTCCCATATATAAGGGTACACATTCAAATTTAAAATAATACCAACTTGTATATAACAAAACATAACATCAACAGATCTACCATTTCCATTTAATTAGAACTCAATTACTTTTAATTTGTTTAATTAATAAATGTATGCTAATTTATTTTTTAGTTTAACTCTATTATTATCAATTCATAAATTTTCATCAATCATCAGAGTAGTATTGAAAACAACAAAGAACAATATCACGACAAAAATCACATCATCTAACTTAGATATATCCACTATTGTTTTTTAAATGTTTGAATACATTGTTAACATGATATGCATTCAAGCATTTCAATGTCATGAAACCCAGAGCTTTGTAATTGAATCTAATAAAGCTTTCTCTCAGATGAATAATCAAAATTTGATGTTTTTATGACTGTGCATTTAATCCTTTGTTCATCATTATAAGTCTCTCTTTTCACTTGAAGTTTAAATATGTATTTGTTGAAAAGGACCTTTTGTATAATGTGTGCAAACTTAGCATCATCTTGTTCTTCATGCTTCAAAATGTTCAATTATTTTGTTGTAACACCCATAATTTCTTTTGCTGCTTCTTCAAAAGTAGTAATCCAAGTGAAAGAAGTATGGTCTTGCACTTTGCATTGAAGTATATATTTATAATCACATTCAGGGAAAGTTTTATCACATCTTCCACAATACCACTGACCATTTTCATTAGTGTTTACCTTCTTTTTGCAGTCCCTACCTCCAATTTTCAAGGGGAAAGTTATATAACAAAAATTGTCTACCTTTATGAAAGATAAGGTACCTTTCATCACTATCCAATAAGGTTTACCAAAGTTACCAAGTCCCTGATCCTGTATTTGTGTGATACTTTTTAACATTTTTTCTTCTATTACAGATGAGATTTCCTTTGTAATAGAATGAGAATGTAGATTCTTCCTTTCTGTATCAAACCACAATCTCAATCGGTTGAGTCTAGAAGATCTGGATTTATAAGGAGTTGGGTTATAGTAATTGTTCCCACAAATTTCCCACCAAAATTACTAATTCGTCCAACCTTTATAGCAAGAATGGGGAAAGTTCCTCCATTGCACATTTCTTGGAGTTGTTGACCTTCCTTATTGTAGAAACCACCCTACATTGTTAATTCTACCATACAACCTGACATGTCTTTCAGTTGAAGGGTTCTTTTTTGAGTTTGTGTGGCATTATTTTTGAATATTGTGTTTGGTGTGTCGATTGAGAAAACAACACCAATGATATCAACCAAAGAATTGTTTTTGATGTTCTTAATTTCTCTTATCAGTGTAAAATGGAATTGTTGTTTTGGTATAAAGCTATCCTCCTGCAAACACAACTCAACAATCGAATTTGTTTCTAATAAGATTTCACATTCATTCTTTAATTGGTTGAAATTCTTTTGTGTAGGTTTGAGTCTTCCTTTTGAGATGGTAAACACTTTTCTAGCTTCTATGCAATCATAAAACTTTTCTACAACTGCATTAAAACATGTTACTCTTATTTCACCACCATCTGAATCAACCAAGTCAAAAGTAAACACTTTTCCATCTCATTTTGCATTGTTAAAATGACGAAGTTGACCCTTTCTAGTGACTCTTGCCTTTATTGACCATCTATTCTTGTACGGATTCAGTGCTACAATAGGAATGGTTCTTGTAGGAGGTTCATTTTTTCCAACAATTGGGTGATTATATGGATTGTTGGTAGGATTCATGCCTGCATCATCATCATATAAGAAAAATAGTATTCAATAGAATTCGAACATGGCCTAAAAAACTGGAAGAGTAAATGGAAACATTTATAATTTGTTGAATTTTTAATATAGTAGAAGAATTGAATGTAGCATAAAACTAAATATCATACACATATATTACATTTTTAAATTTGACACTCATGGAATCAAAATTGAAGAACATATGCATGTTACATCATGTATCTTCTAAAATTTTCAATCTATTTTCTTCAGCCTTTCTCTTGGCAAGTTGTCTACCCTTTTTCATTTTTTCATAACGGTCATATGTGAACGGTGGCATAATTCTTAAGCTTTCGATGCATTTTACACGGGATATAGCTACAAATGTCAATCATGTTCTTTCTCTTGGTCCTATATCAATAGTTGCTTTTGATAGAGTCAAACCCTAAGATTTTTGAATTGTCAATGCTCAAGCCAATCTTAACGGAGTTTGGATTGTCATGCCCCTCTGTATTGTTGTAATTGGAATTGTATTTGGGTTACGATCATTAAATGGTATTCCTGAATAGCTATCAAATGCAACCATTACATATGTTGGTGGTTCTAGTGGACCGGTTCTAGGCTTGTATACAATGCTTTGTATATATCCTAAAGCTCCATTGACAAGACCCGCTTGTATCAATAGATTTGAGGTTAACATAACCCTGGAATCTTTACATATCAATAATTCTAGATCCAACTCATCATTTGAGCATTCTTCTACTGCATTACTACTTCTTGATTTTGTTGCAACACTACATGCAATAGGATTCTTCAATGAGTATAGCATTTTCTTGTTATGGTTATTAACATTTTCATTTGTGGAGAATAAATGCACACCACTATCAAACTCTTGATTGCTTGTTGCATCTAATGTAATAGTGGTTCTTGTCATAAGTAATTTTTAATCATCAATTGTGGGGTTTGCATCTCTCAGATTTTTCAAAAGTTGACAAAATCTTTGTTGAAGTTAAAAATTAATTATCCCCTCTGCTAGTCAAAAGAGGCCTTTAGAGTTTTTACTGCAAAAGGAAGAAATCAAATTATTGGTTGTATCTCATGTCAATTTTTTAGCATCTACTACAAATAAAGGAAAAATTCCTCAAATTTCCAAAAATGAAGATAATCAACAGATAATCTAAACAGATTTGCATGAGCTCATTAAGAAAATTATACCCCACAAGCTTCAAAGCATGATGCGATATTCTTTTCTTAAAGAATTAATAAATAAATAAATAATACACCAACGTGATTACCTGAAGCTCAAAATGGTGTTCGATGGCAGGTGATTTAGAAGTCCAAAATCAAATCTCCTTAGCTATTGGCAATCTTCATGGTAGACTTTCGGTTCTTCAGACATAAATTGTTCTCAACTCTCCACACTCAGACCATTGGTGTGTCTCTTAAGTATTTCTTTCCTAGCTAAAAATGGCATCAGAAGTTTTATGCTTCCTCCTATCGTCCAACTATCTAACCCTGCCTCAGCCTTTTGTTTTTTATTTTAAAGTTTTCAAATCCCATATCAAGAACCGTTTTTGAGAATCGATTATCCTTCACCGGTGCATTTTACTCCCATCCAATCTTTTCTCCCCCATTTTAGAAAATTTTCCCATCTTTTACCTCCAAGAATCGATTGGGCCAATCTGTGCGCCATCACCCGGAATCATTGTGCCCCAGTTGGTATGGCTTTCGTGGTAGAATAATCTCGATGGTGGATAAACAAATGAAAGAATCTTTTTTTCATATATTAATATGTAGATAAAGGCATTTTCATCTATAGATTTTGATATTTTAATATTGAAAATGTTACCTTAATATGTATATTCAATGGTATTTTTCAAATATTTAATTTATATTAAATTTAGTCAACAAATTTCATGAATTAAATGGCATTTTTGAAATATTAAAGTTATTTCACTTAATCTTTGCAAGATTATAAAATATATTTTAATATAAAAAAATATGTATTAAGAATGTCTTAAAATATATTTTTTAATATAAAAAATATGTATTAAAAATATATTAAAATATATTTTTAATATAAAAAATATGTATTCAATTATAAAATTTAATATTGAAAATGTTACCTTAATATGTATATTCAATGGTATTTTTCAAATATTTAATTTATATTAAATTTAGTCAACAAATTTCATGAATTAAATGACATTTTTGAAATATTAAATTTATTTAACTTAATCTTTGCAAAATATTAAAATATATTTTAATATAAAAAATGTGTATTAAACAATCTTTCAATAAGTTTAATATTTTCATTTTTCATATGTATATTTATATATTTTATTTGATTTTTTTTAATATAAAATACAAAGTAACCTACTTTTAAAAATAGTTCTTGAAGTAAATATAAAATAACTTTTAAGTAAATGAAAAAGTTCAATTATTCAAATTAAATGTGTTGAGTTTTTATTGACACGGGTTTGCTTTCACTTATAAGGCCTCTTGGGGTAATTAATTTATTTATCTCAAATATTTTACATGGTTGTGTTTTCCTACCTTTCAACAATAATAAAAAATTTAAAATAGAGAAAATGTTCTCTCATTTGTTATTTTAATGAATTGAATAATTCATAACTTTGAGAAAAGAGTTGTAAAACATAGAAAAAGTTCTCACTCATATATTATTTTAATGAGTTGAATAATTCTTAACTTTGAGAAAAGAGTTGTAAAACATAGAAAAAGTTTTCACTCATATATTATTTTAATGAATAATTCTTAATTTGAGACTTTGAAATAATTGAGACAAATGACAAACTTGAATATATTTATAAATTATATAAAAATAAGAAATACATTTAAAACATAAAAAATATTTTTATTGGATAATAAGTTGAAATTTTTAATTTAAAAAAAAATGAAAAAATAACAAAAAAAATAGATTATTTTATATGTATAAATTATATAAATAAATAAAAAAAATATTAAAAAAAATCTCACTTAATATATAAATAATTTTTAATTTAGAATTTATTTATTTTACACTGGAGAAATCGGGTAACCCCCTATAAATTGCAGTGTGTTTTGTAAACTAAATTTTTTCACATGATTGGTGATGCCAACACGCCCTCAGAGAGGAACTAGACCTTATGATCTCTTTGAGCTAGGTCCTCCACGCCTAATTTAGAAAATTTTAAATACTTTTTAAAAAAAACATTTTTTTAAAAGATATTATAATATTTTTAAATATGTTTGAATTTATTTAGTGGTAAAACTTTTGTGTTTTTAAAAAAGAAATTTTAAATCTAAATCTGAAATATGATATGTATGAATAATAACTATACACAAATAATACAATATGCTAAGAATGCAATACACATTATAATCCCATATAATATACATGACCTATAAACTAAATCACCCAATATCATTTAATATAAAAATACTTTTCCTATAAAATATTAACCTAAGGACTAGTAAATTTCTTTAGCATGTGCATTGAAGCTTCCTTTGACGTATCTATATAATATTTAATTTCTTGTCACGAGATTTGATACTTTGTCCTTTACATGAAACCCATTCCATTTTCGCTAAGATAAAAAGTTTCATTCCATTCGTGTGTAGCAAAAAGGAACATTCAATGATGTAGATTTTTGAGATTGCTTCCAATACTATATATACTCATTGCACTTTGTGCCATCAAATGTTACATCACCCTCATATATTATAGTTTTTTATGTATTTATCAAACACTAATGAAATTGTGTTTAGTAATATAAGATTGGGCCCAAAACTATTTGGTCTAGTGACTTTAAGGGTCATGGACTAAAGGTATTTGATGTAGTGGATTAAAGGTTGTGAGTTGTAAGTATTTGGTATAGGAGTTTAAGGGTAACTTGTAGATATTTGTTTTTTGTTACGTACGGGTATTTATGTGATGTATTTATGTGATGTAGTCTAACATTCAATCAGTTTTGTCTTGGTCTCATTTTTGTCAAGTTGGGGACCAGGAGGGGCGAGCTAAGAGGAGACTTGGTCTTACTTTTTGTCAAGTTGGGGACCGAGAGGGGCAAGCTGAGACAAGACTAATCCTCTCTGGATGCGCACAACTACTCACTAGCCATATGGTAAATTGTATATATTTGATGTAATGATTTTAGAATATTAAAAATATTGATTTTGAAAGTTAATTTTAATTTAGTATAATGATTTATGATAATGGTTTACATAATGTTCTAATCTAATTGAGTATAATTGACTTTTGTGACAAAGTCTGAATAAAAAGTAATAAATAGTTCTCGTGAATTGTCATAATGAGTATTGAAAAATATTTATTTTCTTTTAAGATGAAAAAGTGATCTAGAAAACGTTATAAAGTTATAATTATCATCATCATAACAAGTATTAAACATATTCATCCATTCTACTTTTTGTAAAAGATGCAATAGCCATTTACAAAACATTAAAAATAATTGTTGAGGTCATCATAATTATTGTTGAAAAGTTCTTCATTCATACTAATTTTTTCAAAAGTAAATAAAAGTTGTAAACCATTGTAATAAGGGTTCCAAAATCTTCATTAGTTTTTTTCTTAAACTTTCAAGTCCACAAATGTAAAAAAATGTTAGTCATATGAATTCTTATTTTATGGAGAAAATCATATTTCTTAATACAACTAAATAAAAAATTATTTTACATGTCATCAAAATTGTCTACTTTATAAATACAACTTTTTTTCTTAATAAGACAACACTTTCAATTAATACCTGTAGACTTTCAAACCCAAAAATATGAAAACAATTATTTTATAAAAAAATATATATTATTCAATCACTAAAATTATCATAATTTATTAAAATCATTTTCTTAATACAACAAAACACTTTCAAATAACCAAAAAAAACTAATTTAAATAAAATAAAAATCTACAACAAATTCGCTGATGTGGGGATAACCCATTTTAATGAAGGGTGGAGATTCCAACTTAATATAATCCCAGTGAATCTCCATCACTAATCATATTAAATTAACACCCATCTAAACTCTTTCACTATATCCATATTTAGTAATCCTTGACCAGTATCTGAGAATTTTAAATACAGAGCTAGACTTCCTCTTGCCCCAGTTCAATAGATAAAATTACAGGGCTAAGCCTTTATGCCATTAAATACTTTATACAAGAAGCCTTCAACAACATATTCAGATTGAAAAAGCCATGGATCTCAGAACAGACATTGGGATATAGATAACCAGTAGTTCTGCATTATAAGGAGGGATGCCTATTTGGGCACCAGAGAAGAATGTAAGATTACAGGGCTTGACATTGAAGTATTTACTTCTTGTAACACAAATGTGAACATTAGGAAAAGAGAATTCCAATGAGTATAATAAATAATCAGATATCTAGAGTAGATAATAGTAGTGAGTATAGTTATAGTGCATTCTGCACCAGAGTCAATAGAAATTAACTAATAAGACATACACCCAAAAACTTAAAAGAATTGACCAGAGCTAGGTGAAGCTCCAGAGACAAAGGTCCTCATCCTGAGCATACTCCTCAACCCAATTGGAAAAAGGAGATGGATCAGAAAGCAATCCACAGTAGAGCATCTGGTCATATGGCTGCATTAAGAATGTCTCCTGCTCAAGCCATGAACATATGTCAGACCCAGAAACAGCCTTTTCTGCTTCTTGCGAAGCAGATGGGCTTTCAATTGCACAGTTAGCAGTTTCATCAGATTGGGTATCTGTATTACTAATTGCAGAAGAGCTGGAAGAACTGTATCTTCCATGGGTATCTGTATTGCTAATTGCAGAAGAGGTAGAAGAAGAACTGTATCTTCCACTAGCTGCAGCAGCTGCAAATCTCTGAATGGACCTGGGGGACATAACCACAGGCTCTTTGTTAAAAATGTTGTCCAGAGCAATTGCAGAGTCAGGGAAATTCAAAGCAGCAGAGGAGCCCTTGAGACAGAGCAGAGCTGCATCATAAGCTCTTGCAGCAGCCTCTGCAGTTGAATATGAACCCAACCATATTCTTGTTTTCTGATTGGGTGCCCTAATCTCAGACACCCATGATCCCCAACTCCTCATTCTCACACCCTTGTACTGCTTCACAGCTTGGGTCCTCTTCTTTTTGCCCACTTTAGGTTTCAGGTTCGAAACTCCCCCTAACAACTCCGACTTTTCCTCAATCAGAACATCCTGCTTAACTTGCCTGCTACTGGCCACCATTGGGGTGCTGGAAAATTCTGTGAAATATGTATTTATACACACAAAATATCTATATGGAGGCTAGGACAAGGATATATAAACAACACACTGAGGAGTAAAGGTGAAGATACTTTATGGAAAAGAAAGACCAGCAGCACATAACACAGGGGTTGGATGCTTGGAACGATGGTGTGTATATATATATATATATACACATTTCATATATGCTTAAGACGGAGACAGGAGTCATAGGCAGCTTCCTCTAAACGTTTTTTTTTGTGCATATGTCGAGGGGATGGTGGGGGAAATCTGGGGATGGGCATAGAGTCAACCTGTGAGCTGGATTGCTCTGGCAAAACCGCGTCGATTCTCTATCGCCCAGCTAATTCGCTTGCTTTACCCCACTAAAGGGAGCTCGGACAATTTATCTTTCTACTATTTATGCTTGTCATAGGAATCACGTTAGCCAGTAGTTTTTAATTATGGTTTCTGTTATCTTTATTAGTATCCTGAGTTGAAATCCCTGTTAATAAATTAACATTGCTCGCCATTGACAGAACTCTAACTTCAGTTCACATACTAATCTCCAGATCATCTGTTTGAGTGATGATCATGTTTAATCTCCACAATACAGCTTGTGTATTGAGTTTATATGATCATTGTATCAAGGATAACAATATATCATGATACTTATGTCAATAGGGAGATATCATAATAGAATTGACCTTTCAATTAACATAATAGTTGATTCATTGTGGTTTTGTATGTTTTCTTGCTTAGATTTGATTACACAAGTAATGATTGTTCCTTTAATTTTTAGCGAATCCAACATTTCTTTATGACTTAAGGTGAATCTAACATTTCTTCATGACCTAGAGTTTTGACCTTGGGGTTTATCCTTTTTTTAAAAGGTTTTGAGATCTAATTTTATGATTGCATTCTTTTTATATCAGATTTGATGAGTGTTTGGATCTACCTTATTTGTGTTTAACTTTTACATCTTGATTAGGGTTTGGGCTTTCATCGAGTCATATTTGTTTGATCCCACCCACCCTACCTTAGATTGTGTTTTTTTGCTATAATATTTATCATGGATCCTCATATGTCATTCTCTTTAATTGATTTGCATGCATGTTTTAATAATTGTGATGTATTCCTATCTATTGTGGCTTTTGATTATTTAACCCTTGATACTCTTGTGATTTTATATGCTATGGATGTCAATGTATTTTCCATGGAGGTGTTCTATCATGTACATGTTTTCCCTCCATAAAGTTGGCCAATGCTTAACCTTTTCTTTTAGATTCACTCATTTCACTTGTCCATGACAGTTATACTAGTTGTACCACTCATATGGCTTGTGATGTGATGATCATGCACCTAGTGAGGCTTTACCTTATGTTATTGGCACGCCTTGTGTGATTGGTATTGATGAGTTTACATCTTTTCTACCTATGCATGATGTTGTTATACTAGACATTATAATTTCTAATTATTTTCACAAATGTTGACATCCTCCACCTATTGTTTTCATTGTATACATATGTTATTCATCACTATAACTATCATCCTAGGTGAGCATATCTCTTGACTAATCCATATGCCTTCACATTGACATAATTAGATGATTTTCCAAGATGTTATTCACCTAGTTTACATCCTACATG
Organism: Sequoia sempervirens; assembly: GCA_007258455.2. Classification (NCBI taxonomy): domain Eukaryota; kingdom Viridiplantae; phylum Streptophyta; class Pinopsida; order Cupressales; family Cupressaceae; genus Sequoia; species Sequoia sempervirens. The sequence continues at coordinate 10,451 of VDFB02090685.1, forward strand.
AAATTTTTTATTGTGTTTACAAGATTTATCTTTCTCAATTATTTCTTGTATTTCCATATCATTGAGGACTATCTTGGGAGCATCTCACCCCCTTGAATTTATGTGATTACATGCTTGTTGTGCCTTACACAATGTTATCTATTGGTGTTCATTATAATGTTATCTATTGATATTTATAATTGATGTGGGTTACATGTTTGTTATGCCTTATACAATATTATCTTTGACTATATTGCATACATATGCTCTACATGTTATCATTTTTCCTCCTTACCTATAATTCCTTACATCCTTTTTATGCAACCAATTTGAGGAGGCCATATGTTATCACCAAAGTTTCTTCTTGAGTCTAATTTTAGTGATACATTTAAGATAGCATGATCATTCTTTGGTACCAAACAAAACCTCATTATTTTTAGATAGAGTATGTTTATGCATAGTCATAGCCCTGATCATGCTATATATAAAAGTATATCTTGTTCCATGTGGTCAAATTCCTTTGACACATCATCCAGTTTGTTTAGACTCCTTTACCTTTATCTACTTGATAAAATCCCCTATCCACTTAGATGAAGTCATTTTTGCTTGGTTAAAGAAATATTATTTTACACTTAGTCAAAAAATCTCACCTTAATCCTCATTTTTCTATAGACAATTTTAGCAAGTTGTGATTATGCTTTTTTTAAATGCTTAGCATATGCTACTCATTGGAATTTTCTTCTATTCTAACAAGATCATGGTATGGAGCACTCATGGTGAGGAGAGTGCACATGGTAATATCCATAATTTGCATATTTTTAGTAGATACATATAATTTTGATCTTTAAATAATATTTAATTTTCATGTTGTGTACTTGATTTTACTTTGACATGCATTCTCATAGTATCTCACATACAATTTAGAGTGGGGAGAAAATGTAATGGAGAAAATTACATACTCATGCCCTTACCTTATATTTTGGACACGTGGCTATTAGATTATCATTTATGTATCAACTAGTGTGTAAAATGGCATGTTTTGTATAGGAGAAAAAATAATGTAATGCTACCTCGATCCTATCACCACTCATCTCCATTTATTGGTCTAGATACCTAGAAGTTTGTGAGTATGAAATTTTATATAAATCATTTTCTCATCCATAGATCTAACCCTAAATTTCAAAATTCAAACCTTGCTATCTTTTTCTATTAGTTGTTATGAGTTGAATAAAGTGAAAATTATTCTAGATTGCACATAAGGGTGGTGTAGTTAAGGACAAACGCTAATTTATTTTGAGATGTAAGAGAACTAGCAAGGAGAATCTAAAGAGCATCAATGAATACAAAAAATCCAATAGAATTGTTATTACATCAGCATTGCATCATCATCCTCGTAGTGTGCATATTGATTTTTGGTCTTTACCTTGGTTCATCATCATTGAATTGTTTCATCCAGGGATCTAACTAAAGAAAACATGACCCTCACAATTTCTATAGATTCTCCAAAGGTGTTTCTAAAGACTGGATCTAACTAGCTAATTCATATCCACAAATCACAAGCTTAATTCTACGTAGAACTTCAAATCTACGCTCTCAAATACCACTTCTGCACTTGTGAAAGTGAACTAGGAAAGTGCCTAGTTAAATTCTCAAATCAATGATAATCATCTAAAACATCCTAATTTTCATATAATGATAAGTAGCTTTCTAACATCTATATAGTGATATATTTATTTAATCTAGAATTAAATACCTCACATTTAATTTATTTTTCACATTTATTAGAACATTAATTACAATGTTTAATATTAATCCCAACTAATTTATCTAAGTTGACTATGTATGCATTGCTCTACTTAATTAGACAAGATATTCATGTAAATGGAAATAATTTGTGTGTGTGTATAATTTTTTGCATTTACAGTAAGCAGATTATAACATGAATAAGCATAGTTCTAAGTCAAAAGTTGACCTTAAACTAAGCTATTACAAGTGAGGAGAAATAGTTTATTAAAATCATCTATATATCAAACTTGGTTGAATTATATCTCTAAGACTTTAAACCCTAATCAATAATAAAATAAAAAACATACCACCATCCTCATCAATTAATTTAAAATCTTATAATAAACACTAATTTTTTAACCAATACTTTAAAATACAAAATAAATATACAAAACTTTAATATCCAACTATAATATCTTCCAACAATCACACCTTAATAAACTCCATTCCCAGTCAAATCTCTAAACCATTACATTCACACTTCCATACAAATTAAGTCTTTAAATCATTACTAAACATTATTCTAATCTAATTTCAATCATGTTTATTGTTTGTAATCTTTTTAATGGTTTATTGTTTGCAATCTTTAACTTATACCAATATAAAAACTATTACTTCCCACTTAAAATTCTATTGTTCAAAGAATATTTCCTAGCTCCAAAGATTGAAATGGGCAATGAGGAGCATGCCCTCGTGAGGCCCATGTGGCCTCCACACTTCCCCATAAGGGGCACCAACCACCATAATGTGAAAAATATAAATTTCACCCTAAAATAGCATGAAATTCCTTTCATAGTACCCACTTGTTTTAAGGTTTTCCTTCTTGAGCACTTTTACTTTTCCCCAAACATTCAAACTCCCTCCTTGTCTCCACCTAATGATTTCACATGATAAGGCACTTTGGGAAGTCCTTCCCCAAATGCCCATATGTGCTTACCTAGACCATGATTTCCATGGGGCCCTTCAATCTCTAGAATAATGTGCCCATGTACCTTCCCTATTGGGTTCCGTACAAGCCATAAAATTGTACATAATGTGTCACCCAGCTATTATGGTACCTTTTTTTAACAAGCTTAGATAATATATATTAATATGGTACATGATGAACATTCCTAGAAGGATATGCATATGAACTTATGCTGCCTTCCTAGAAGGTCATGGTAATTGAAGCATGTGCTTGGTTTTAATCGCAGTAGAGTGGACCCTCAATTTGGTGGTTATTAAAGTCATTGGCATCTTGGAGTTGGGATCCCAAGCAAGACATTTAAAAAGATTAATTGCTACTTTGTACTTTTTAGATCCAATTTAAGGTTGTTTAATCTCCTTTCTAGAATATAAAAAGCATATGTACAATTATTCTTTGAAGAAATTCGTTAGACTCTATTCACACATCTTAGTTCTACTTGGTATATTTATAAATTTTGGAAAAAATGTATGTAAAACAATCATTAAATTGTAAATAATGATTAAGGTGGGTTTTAAGGCATTTTAATGAATTTGGAATACAAGTGGAAATTTTATGAAATTAAAATTAATTAGGTCTATTAATCAATATAAAAAAAAAAAAAATTGGGTTTCCAAGGGTGAATTTTGCATTATGAAATACCTTTTTAAAATAAGGGACTTTTTATTTTATTTTTTTAAAAGGGTTATATAGAAAGTGTGTGTGAGAGAATGGGTGTTTAATAGGTTTAAATGGTTGAAAAGAAAAAAAAAATTGTTTTTATATTAAATTTTATCTTAATTAAGTTAGTTAATAAAAAAGATTAGATAATTATTTTAGTATTGAAAAGTTGATGTATGGGTGTTTAACAGATTTAAATGGTTGAAAAGAAAAATAAAATTGGTTTTATATTACATTTTATCTTAATTAAGTTAGTTAATAAAAATTATTAGATAATTATTTTAGTATTGAAAAGTTGATGTATTGGAATAATGATTAGATAATTATTAAGATCTTTTTATCTTCCCAAGTCTGCTCGATTTTTCACTCTCTTTCTGCATTGCATCCTGATGATGGATCATGGAGTATGATCTGAAACGTTGATGGCAAAAATTGACACATAGTTTAATCCAGAAATCCTTTCTTAATATTATCATGGACTGTCGAAACTTCATGAATTTAATAAATAAATTTAATTAGAAATTGGTAAAAAAATGTAGTGCAAAATGAATGTATAAATGATTTGTCATTGTGTATGAAAATTAGATGTAATTAGAGAAATAATTTATAATTTTAAAAGAGAATTCTTGTAGTTTTGGGTCACTTCCACAAATACGAAAGTAATATGCATGACTATGGATTTGACTTAGACGTGTGAATTCAAACTTTAGTATGCATATCTAAACTTTAGTGTGCAGATATGATTTTTGTTGAGCTCTAATATTTTTTTATTGAACAAAGTTGCATTACAAGGAAAAGAATAGGCAATCCAAAAAAGGGGTTGCACAGAAAAAGAAACAGTAAAATATAGCCACAAGACTAAGCTATGAAATTAACAAACAATCATCTTAAAGGAGAATACCAACAACTATCCCAGTCTTGAATAACTCAATTGACCCAAAATAACATTAACTAACAAGTAGCATTGACCATATACAATACAAAACAATAGTTGAAACATAAATTATACACAAAATTTAAACAAGCTTTCAAACTCTCTAGAACATCGTATGTCCCCTTTATGAAGTTGCAAAAACTAATGTTTGGCTTCCTCCAAAAGCTTGTTGCTTTTAACATCCTCTTTTAGCTCAAAACACAAGGAGACAAATTGTAACATGATGTCAAAGTAAAACTGTAGCATTTATACTTTATGATGAGTAATATGATTAGAAAACATAGCTAAACATTTACTTTTACAAATATGAAGCAAAACAACCTGTCTCATAGAATCAACAACCACATTCTTATGGAGCCCAACACTCAACACTATTTTTTTGCAACACAACACGTGCTTAAAAATAGCAGGGAAAAAGTGAAATATAACATTCCTTTTTTTGCCCAGAAAAAGTGAAATATTTGCTATTTGGTTTATTTTGATTCCTATGATGTGTTTCAACTAATTAGCAATATTTAGGAACGCCTATGAAGAGTTTGTTATGCAAGGATTTCTCCTCCTTTGACTAAACCCCTAGTTAGATTGATTTAATAGCTAGGGAAAAATATCAAAGACAATAAACAATTATGCAGAGAATGGCCTAGATGCTCGAGCAAGTAGGTGATTAATCTTTGATTATGCAAATGATAGTTTCAAATGTGCACTAGATGTCTAGATTTCAAGTAATCAAATGCTTTAAAATGGATTCAGGTTCATCCTTGAATACAACTCCAGAAGTGTCATGTGAAATGTTTTGTGCTTCAAGTTGACACATAATGGCTAGTAGAAAGGGTTGTGTTATCCCCAAATTTGAATATGAAATTAAAAATTTATAGGTTTAATTTTTCATATTGTAAAAACTATAGATATAAACTTGTGGGAGATGGGAGAATCATATCAAAACTAGTTCATGGGAATGAGTGTAGATGAAATCAAGTAAGTTATAGGTTATGTGTCATTTTTTAGTAGAATTCATGCCACCTATACACTTCTCGTTGTATACGGAATAATCAAGTCAAAGTGAGCCCGAAATGAAGGGGAAAAGTGTTAGGTGTATAATTTTTTCCATTACATTTTTTCCTTTCTTTTATTTACATATAATAACATTAGAATAAAGTAGCCAACATGAAAAAGTAAGATTACAATGAAAGTGTAAGATGTAAGCATGATAGTCATAATATGTCATCATTGTTAGCACAAATATTAGCAAGTAAGATTAGAATGAAAGTATAAGATGTAAGCATGATAGTCATGAAAAATATTGTAATCATCACAAGATCATGTTACTAAACATGTTATGAAGAAAGCTAAATATAATAATTGGAAGCATATAGATAATTTTGTAAGTATATCATAATAAAAATATGGAAAATACCATAAAGTATATGCACCCCAAATGGGAGACATTGCCTAAATAACTTAACAAATGTATAGATAAACATTGATGCACCATGGAAGGCACTTGTTTTAGTTGCTAAAGATAAGGCCTTCCAAGAGATAGAAAATATGTCAAAAGAAGGAAAAAATTGGAACATAACCTTGAATTCTTTAGTCCTCACTTGTAGAGGCAAGATTGTGCATCCCAAAGTATCAATAAAACCTCATGTAGATGGGTGCCTATCCCAACTAGGCAACATACTTTAGGATTCTTGTAGAACATGGAATGACTAAAACCAAATGGGATACCTTAAAGAAGATATACTCGAAGAATAAATTTATCCAAATACACACATAAACTAGGTTTATAATACTTAAATGAATAATTACATAAGTCACAAAATTTTGTAAGAGTCTACTTAGTAATCTAGAAACAAACTTGCGCACCTCTTTATTTATTTTGAGAAGATACAATTCAAAAGCATTGGAATGTTTTTACAATCTTCTAGCTAACTAAATATTCAAGAACATATCCAAAAAATGTGCAAAATACTCCTAAATAAACTCAAACAATATTGAATTTGTTAGTTACACTCTTTCTTTAGAAGTTATAAATATTCATTACACATTTTTGGAAAACCCAAATCATCAAAATATAAAATATCTTTTCCTTTGCTAGAGATAAAGAGCCTACATAGTTTTTCTCTTTTCTTCTTTAGCTATTTTTTCTTTTTTCTTCTTTATCTACTTTTTCTCTTAATCTTCCATCCTCTTCCAATTCAAATTGCATCCCTTAGATAGAATAATATTACAATGATAGTCCCCATAGATGGGTGACACTTGTCATGAGATGAAATCCTAAAAAATGGCCAACCTCCCTCACCAATTGCTATGAAAAATATAATGAGATATATTGGACTAGAAGTCATGAATACCATTTTCATTAATGGTTGCATGAGTTGATTTCCTTTTACACCATTTTATGTGAGTCTACATCATTGTGATGAACTATTGCTTTGGATGGATAAAATCCAATTGGTAAATTATAGGGCCTCACTAGATCATAAATGGTGCTATGGTTGTGCAAGAGTGGTGTGACATGTTAAATGTTCCTTTGGTGCTATGTTCTACACTTATTTTTTAAAATATTAATGGCATGACCATTAATTCCTTAAAAAAAATCTCAAATGCTAATCATTGATGTATTTAAGTGAAGAAGTTTAATGATCATTGCGCATCATAATTTTGTGAAAGAGTATTAGCAATGGAAAAGAACTATCAAACATCAAACTTATGTTCCTATCCTTACACTTAGTGCCATCAAAGAGATATTTTACATATCAATTAATAAGAGCATTGCATTTACTGGGGTGATCAACATGTGGCCCAATACTATCACAACATTTCTCCACATGCATTGATGACTAAGCCGATAAATGTAATAACATTTATGTGTATTTCTCATTGTGCATCACAAATATAGAGGTTTGAATCACGTTCAAAACTATGATGCAAATATCTTCTATGATGAAAAAATAATCTACTATTTCTCTACCATTGCATATAATTACTACTAAACTATAACAATATCAACATTTCCTTTAGAAGAGACAAATACCATCACACATTGTAAGAGTGGAAGTGAGGATTTTTGGTGATATGAGTTGTAAATCCCAAAAACCTAAGGTATGATAGTCTCCCAAGTGTGAGGGGTGTCGAACTTGGGAAGAATATAACAAATCTATGTTCATGTTGGGCAACTTAGGACCAATTAATGAGGTGGGTAAGACATCCTTCACTTTTGTCTCTACAAGACCAAGAGGGTTTCTCAAAGGCGTTGAAATAATTGATGATACTGTGATCAAATATTTGTCTTGCTACAAACTATACCCCTTGCATAGAGTATCCCAATATTGGTTTCACAATATACCTATGTGCTAGTTTGGATATGCAAGGCTATGCACCTTTATGTAACAATTTATTTATCTTGTAGAGTGAGCAAGATGCTAGTAATAACCCCTATTAATGTTATGTGCTCATACATGGAAGCATGACTAACTAAAACCACAATTGAAATAGAATGATTATCATTATTGTTTTAAGTGTGTTGGGTGATGAGAAATAGAGTTATACAAATTGGTGTCAATTCCAATTAGGGCTACAAATTCACGAATTCATTCAAAACTTGTAATGATTTAATCCTTATTATGGAACCTTAATGAATATTTTATAGAAGATTATGCATCTCAAAATGCATAAGCAAACTAGATTCTATGCATGCATTCAAAGAAACAATAGATAGTCAATCAGAATATGTAATGAGTCTACTTATTAATATACTGACAGAATTGAACATTCCCTTTAGTATTATGAATAGACACTATGTAAAATATTTGCAATTTTGTTATAGCCTTATGGTTGACGAATTGATCATGTACAAATGTCAAGATGGAAACAATACCAATAGATACTCTCACTTAATATTGATTCCGTAGTTTGAAATTCATTCTTCAAATATTAAAATTCTTCATTATAAATTTGGGACAATCCCAAGTCATTAAAATTACAAAATGATGTCTTTTCCTACACTGTAATAAAAACCTACCTTTTTATAAAGCTTTTCCTCTCTTTTCTCCCCTTTGATTGATTTTTCCATGCCTTCAAAATAAAACAAAGAGTGTCTATGTCCTCTTCTAGGAATCCAAAAAGGGAAACACACAAACTTGCATGGGACTCTTGAAAATCAACTATTTCCTACAACTGCAAGTGGCAACCATGTCTTCTTATCAATGATTTCAATCATTTCTATACTTAGACACATGCCAACTCATGTCCTTGATATACTAATGGATTATAGGATCCTATACCCACTTGTAGGTGTCGTCTTTAACAATAAAATTTATTCAAAAAAGAAGGGGCATGTTGGTAGGAAAAATGAGCACAGGTAGGTGGATGAGTTAATGCACTCAACACCACTATGTTTGGTACTCAAGCCATTTTAAATGCTTTTGATTGATACATGAGTACTATTTTTATTTCCATGAGCTCCTCATTTGTATCTCAACGTTTCCCTTCACATGTCAACACTTTGTGTTGGTTCCCAAACCTTTATCAGCAACCAGGGGTGATTTTGGAACTACCCTAAAACTTCACTACAAAAATACCTTTATTTAGCCCCTTTTTCAGAAAATACGATGGTTCTTGGAACTCCCTCAAGCTCCCACTCGTGGTTATGAAACCACTTTGGATCTCTGGTACACAAAAAAAGAGATACTTTAGTTGCCTCTTACAAAGTCATAATTTGTTTACTATCAACAAGGTTGTGAAAACTATGTCAAGAGTTGACCATGGTTTCACAACTACCACACATTCTCAACACACTTTGTCTTCCAATGTTTCCACTTCTTTATTTCATCCATTGTGCACTCCTTTCTTTTTCATCAAACTAATGTGGTTAACAAACCAATTTTGGTAACTTTAGGTGGTTATGAAACCAACTCAATCCTTTGATGCCACATATGCCTTTGTTTTTTATCTTCCTTTGATTTCTATCTGTAAGCAAAATATGGTGGCAATAGAACCACCACCAAGAACCTTTGATGGTTACAAAACCATCTCAAAAAATCTTCCAAGCCTAGAACCACACCTCCACCCTCTTCCCTTTTCAATAGTTTCAAAAGGCCTGTCAAGCTTCAATAAGGTTGCAAAAAAAATTTCAGGAGCCGATAGAGGTTTTGAAACCTCTAAAAATTGTCAACTCCCAAAATAATTAAGCCTTACCTCATTTTCTTTTCCTCTTCTTTTTAGAGAGAAAGTTGGTTTTTAAAACCTCTTCATGCCCCAACAAGGTTGTGAGAACCTTGTCAAGAGTTGAAACAGGTTCCCAAACCTCCTCCATTTTTCAAAAAAATACTTCAAACTTTTGTTATCTTTCACCTTTCAAAAAATTCTAAAAAACCTAGTTGAGATACAACAAGATTGTGAAAACTTTGCCAAGAGTCGATAAATATTTTAGAACCTCTTTACTTTTCCAACACCCCCTTTGAAATAATATTACTTTCATTTACTTGGAAAGGTTAGAAAAACCATTTCAGGCTTTGAGAAGGTTGTGAAAACCATGTTGGGCTCTGACAAGGTTGTGAAAACCTTATTGGGAGTTGACAGAGGTTGTGAAAACCTTATCGGGAGCCAACATAGTTTGTGAAAACCTTGTCGAGAGTCAACATAGGTTGTAAAAACCTTGTTGGGTGTTGGCATAGGTTTTAAAACCACTACCAATTGTTAACACAATAGATACACTTTTTTGAAGAGGTTAGAAAACCAACATCGGGTCTTGACAAGATTGTGACAACCTTGTCGACTCTTGACAAAGGTTTAAGAACCTCTAAAAAAAGTCAATAAAAAACATAGTAAAATTTAGAAATTCAAACTTAGAGAAGTGACATGAAATAAAATATTGAATGAAACATAAGAAAGAAGGCGATATTTAAATACAAAGGCCCATCTAAAGAATATCTCAAATCAGGTATAAAAATGGGCCAACAAAGGAAAAATGTAGACAAAAATGAGGTGCCAACAGGATTTAGACTCAAAATCATGATGTGAAGAAGCTACACAAAAAATAAAATATTGCTAGCTATTTGAAGCCAACATGAGTTCAATACTTACTCTACAAAGTGCACAAATAAGAATCTATAAAAAAATCATAAATTGTCAACTCAACACAATACAATAGGAACTGGCGTGCATAATCCTCTAATCAAGGACACATGTTAGGATATCACCAACACATTATTTTAATAAAATACTATTGAAGATGATGAAATGGATAAAGGATAGAAAAAATAAGATAAATGCAAATGAAGAACAATTTACCTTGCCTTTTACCTTTCTTACCTCATGGATTGAGCTAAAGTAGATGCACCCATGTCTACTTGATGTGCTCCTTTTGATGATGTTGGTAGTTGGATGGAATGTGATAGTTTATACCAGCAACATAATGTTGGAATGAAGGTAGATGTATCGAGAAAATGACAACATAAGGATATGATGAATGAATATTTTCTTGAAGAAAGTGATAACATAAGGATATGATGAAAAAAGATTATTCAAAATGAGAGCAAATGACTCTATTTATAGATTTTTTATGGGTGAAATCAATGGCCAAAATGCATTGACTAAATGGAGGGTCAAGATTGAATGATATGATGAAGGCTTAGCCTTGTGACAAGTGTCACAAGAGGAAAGGAGGTGTAAGAGCAAGGTTTGCTCACACATGAGTGAGCACACATTGAGAACATGAAAAAGACATGTCTATCGCATGTATAAGAGGTAGGGTAGCCTCACATGTGTGTGAGATATGCTCACACATGTGTGAGCAAAGAGTAGGATAGGCAAGTTAGGACACTTGTCACATGATGACAATTTTATATCTTGATCCATATAGATGGATTCAAGGGCTAGGATTCAATGGACAAGAATTGATGGTGAGGTGGAATTAAATAATAAGAAAATGGTAATGAAGGTTAATTAGTATAAATTAATTAATTAAGTAGGCATTAATTAATTAATTAGATTTAATTAAATAAATGTAAAATTGTTTAATTAAGGGATGGGATAAGGATGGATTAAATAAACATTATTTATTTAATTAATGGATAGAATGGGGTAAATCCAATTATGGTCGAGTATGGATAGATTTATATGTCTATATTTTGCCCCTCATTGATATAGCATCACAAATGCAAGGAGTGGCAAATTGTATCAAAGAAGAATAAAATATAATGGATAGAAAGGGATGAGGACTAGTGGTATGATGCCCTAGTTATTGGTAAGATGAGGAAGGATGACGAGGAGGTTGTGGTATTCCCCCTTGAGAGGACGATTGGGTTCAAAGAACATAGGTGTGCTCTTGAAATGGAGAGGAATAGAGAATGATGGATAGAAAAAGGATGGAATTTAGATAGATGGATAAGAATCATGTTGCAATGGTATAAGCAACCTAGATTTGATATTGCACTTGATGTTATGCACCAAGGTATAAGAAACCAGGGTGACAATGTGTCAACTACATGAGAAAAAAGGTCAAGTGCAAACATATATGCCTTATTAAACCATGATATGGATGACCATGATGCCCTAGTGGCAATAAAGTGCAAAGACTATGATAAATGCCAACAATGATAACACACAAAAGAAATAAGCAAGCATGCACAACAAACCAAAAACAAACTAGGATAATGCCCCTAGTCAAGCTAAAAATTAGTTGATGGATGGATTGATGATGATGATGATGAGAATAGCAATGTTAACGATAAGAACAATGCATACCCCAAGGATTGTGTTAATGATAAGAACAACATGTGGATTCATTGGATTAATGGATCAATGGATTTCAGTTGATTTGGATCAAAATGATGGGTTGCTTTTGGATAATGAGATAGATTGAAAGATTGAATTGCATGGATTAGGATTGCTTGCATTTGGATGGATTGGTTGAGATTTTTATATTGCATTAGAATGATAGATGGAGGATAAATGGATTGGGTAGGATAGAGATTATAAATGGATGGGATAGGATATGATTGGATGGTAGATAGAAAACTAATGGATTGGATAGGATAGGATTGGATGGAGGATAGGATGATAAGGATAGAGGAATTGATGGGATCCAAGGATTGGTAAAAGATGAAAAGATATATGGATTTCTTGGATATGAGATAAGGGGGATTAAGTGGATGGATGAAAGGTTAAGAGGATGGTGGATGAAGGATAAGAGGATGGAGCTCCAAGGACTATGTTGTAAAGGAACAAGATGCCCCACACTAGAGTTCGTGCAATTATGGATGGAATATGGTAAAATATGCATGAGATGGAAGGATAGGAGAGTAAGGCTTGCCTTGTCCAAAGCATACGGGGATATTTTTCCCCTAACTCTCTATCAAGATCAAGGCTGAAAAGAGAGGATGAAGTTGATAGGATGGGGGGATGGAGATAGAATAAGAGATATGAGATGGTGGATAATAGAGGATATGGATAATATATGGATGGAGGGATAACATGGAGATTCTTTATCAAGATAAAATATGGGAAGGGAGGATGGATTTAAATAGGATGATGGATATGATATAAGCTAGGTACGTAGGATATGTGATGCTAATGAATATCTTTAGCCTTGTCAAGATCAAAGGTGGAAAATGGGGATGGACTTAGATAGGATGATGGATAGGGGATGAAGGATAATGAAATATGTGGATAGGAGGTGATATGGATTAATCTTGCCCCCAAGTGTAGAGGCAAGTGGATGGGGGATTATACATGATGTTAGTTTGTTAGGTTTTCATCATGGTACTTGCCCAAGGTGCCATAAGAAGTGGTTTTCACCATTGGACAAATTATTTCTATTTACTTGTTTTTCCATTTTTTTTATTTTTTGTTTTTTTGTATATATGTGGAATAGAAAAGATGGAGAAGGATGAGGATAAGGATGTGGATAAGTGGGTTTTGAAGATAGTGGATGGATTATTGGGAGATGGAGGAAGGACTCAAGTGTCTAGTTCCATGGATGGTATCCCTTAAAAATGTACTACAATTGACCATGGCAATTGGATGTATGCTTATAGACGTTGGTAAAATGATGGTAAGGGGGATAAAATGGATTTATGCAAGGACTTGGATTAAAGGAGGATGATGAGGGATGAATTTTGGATAATAGATGGAGATTTCGAATACTTGTGGATGAGTGGATGAAAATGTTGGCAAGATCAACATTGGCACACACCTTGAAGGGTGGTGGAGTTGTAGAGGAGAAGTGGATTTTGAATCTAGAGATTTAGATGGGGTGAATATGGATTTTGGGACATAAGGGCCCAAAATGGAGTTGGAAGATAGGGGATTTTTAGATGGAGGATTAAAGGACTTAGGAGTGGATGAAGCTATTGGATTAGCAAGTTTGGATGTCAATTTTAATTGTTCTTTGAGTTGCATTGCTTCTATTAGCAGTTTTTTAATCCACATAGTTTTAGATTTGTGCTTCATGAGCCTTTGTGGCCTTTTGAATTTATCTTTTCACTTTTGGATGAGATTTTTCTTTGTTTTGGTAGTTTATTTTTATCAGATATGGTGATCCTTAGATATATGTGGATTTTTGGATTGATGATTTTTAGATTTGGCATCCAAATTGCTTCCAAGAGCAATGTAATTGGTGGAAGGAGAGGAATGAGATGAGTATTTTATGGATGGGCTTATATAGGGTGGATGTTGGAAAGGCTTAAAGGATGTGTGCCTTTGTTGATCTTGATTTGGGATTTGAGGTGATAGGTAAATAGGATAGTGGGATTATGGAATAGGAGTGATGGGTAGTGGAATGTAAAGACCCAAAATGGATGGAATGGATGAAGGATATGATTTGGGACATAGGGACCCAAAATAGATGGAAGGGATGAAGGATTTTTCTTAGGAATATAAGGACCCAAGATGGATTTGGAAGATGGTGGATATGAATATTTGGACTTAAGTGGAGGGATGTGATATTTAGGAGGAGTACCAATGTCTTGATCTCGATAGCCAAGGCCATGAAAATTAGGTTTTACTTGGATTTGGATGGGTTATAATATGCATTGCTCATGGAGGCCTAACCCTTTGCCTTGATAGTGCATATTTTGATAAATCCTTTTTTCCAATAGGATACTTGTTGTTTTGGAAACAAGATGTGAGTCCATTTTGAGGGGGTTTGAGGTGGAAGGAATTATAAGTTCTTAGAGTAAACTAGATCAAATAAAAGTGGTGGAACCCGTTTGATAGGTATGGGGTTCATGGGTAGCTTGGATAGGGGTGATGGGATATTGTGGAGGGTTAGGATCTTGGATGCTTTAATCTTGACTTGGGGAGGGATTGTGTGATGGAGTGGATGGGAAGGGATCATGAGAGGGGAGAGGATCATGGGATGGGATGGAAGGGATATTTTTCTCTTGATTATGAGATGGAATAGGATCATTGGATAAGATGGAAGGGATATTTTTCTCTTGATTATGAGATGGAAGAGGATCATTGGATTGGATAGAAGGGATGTTTTTCTCTTGATTATGAGATGGAATAGGATCATTGGATAAGCTGGAAGGGATATTTTTCTCTTGATTATGAGATGGAAGAGGATCATTGGATTGGATGGAAGGGATTTTTTTCTCTTTATTTGGAGATGGAATGAGATCATGACATAGAGTGGGAGGAATACTTTGATCTTGATATGCAGGGGAACCTATGTCGGTATGCTTTGGATCAAGGGATTGACATTGTTCATTTGGTATAGATGGTGCAAGAGATGATGAAAGTTGGATAGACTCTTCAACTTGGGTAGATGGAGAGATAGGAGATTCATGAGGTTTAGGGAATTGAGATTTATATTGATGCATGATATGGAAATATAGAACAACTTTGTTTGGAGGTGGGGATCTAGGCCCCTTGACTAATAGTCCATGGAGGAAGTCATAGGAGACATGGGATGAAGTGTATTTGTAGGATTGGAGTGATTTGGATTGTGAGGATGTTGGAGATGAGAAAATGGAATAAGAAGTGGAGGTTTCCATAGATTGGTAGAAATTGCGTTAGAAGCCGATCGTCTCTCCCTACTATTCTATGGGCATGGGTGATGAAATATTAACCCGTCGATCAAATATCCGCCTCGATTGACGATGCGCCCCTACCTACTATTTCTAAGGCCCCTAAAATAAAGAAATAAAAGGCTATATATCAATTTGGTTGGGTGGGCCTAACTATTATACCCATCCCCCCCTGGGTGGGTGGTTATGTTGCCGTTCGGCGTACATTAATGGCAGGGGGCTAGCAGGCTGATGGCATTAACCCCCCCCCCTGCAGGGAGGGCCCCTAAAATTCTATGGCCCTAAAATTCTATGGGCAACTATAATAACGAAGGGGAACTTTAGCCCCCCACCCAACCCCACACACGTTCATTAATACGGCAAATCACTATGCCCCCCTGGGGACCTTCTATGCCCACCCACCCAACCAACGTTTCTACATAAAACTTTGGATGGGAGGCAGTCCCGCCCTACCTCATAGTTGGAAGGAGCCTACCTACTTAATGGCCGCCCTAATTCACGAGCCCCTCAGAACCGCAGGTTCAACTAGAACTATAATCGAACTATAACTGTAATCGGCTCCCCCGGTTGCTAGTATAGTTTTCTAAGGGAGTTCAAGAAAGGAAGTTAGGTCCGATGGAAAGAAAGAAAGAAAGAAAGATAGAGTGATCTAGGTCCGATGGAAAGAAAGATAGAGTGATCGCCCCACAATAAAGATAGAGTGCCGGTGCCCCGTGTCTAGCATAGGTTTACCACCAGGGGGTGAGGGATGGCCTAATGTTCGAGGGAGGGAATGTTCGAGTAGACCCCTACCCTCCGCCTAACGAGGAGCTACCGATGGGCCACAGCAGGCAGTAGCTAACTTTCTCTTGGCTAGCTCGAGATAGTATTGTCGGAAGGAAGGCTGAGGGCCCCAGTTCAGATTGGCGAGTTCAACTATCGTTGTGTTCGAAGGCCGTTTGAGCAGGAATGGATAGTTTTCCGTGTTCAGTTCAGGTAACTGTTCAGGGGGAGAAGTTAGCTCCTTCTTGCCTGGGGGTGAGGACAGGTAATGGCAAGAAAGTTCAATACCTCCTGCAGGGAGTGCCCGGTGTTGTTGAGTCAGTCTCGCATCCATCAACTATAGGGCAGGGAGACTAGTTCATTACCGTTGGGAGCTCCGGTGACAACAAATAGGAACCGATGGGTGAAAACAAATAGGAGATGCTCGGAGGTGAAGGATGGCTAGGGCAAGGGATATTGGAGATGCTAACCGGGGGTTCAGGATGGATAGATCCGGTAACAGTTAACGAGGTTAGTTAGTTAGGAGTTTCCTCCCCTAGTTAGTTAGGAGTTTCCTCCCCTCACCCACGGAGCCTTTCTCGAAGAATATAGTTCTCCCTCTCTCCGGAGAAATCTAGCTATATGAGATAGCATACCCGCCTACACCTCCGGTTGTGCTTAATGGCCGAACGAGGAAGGAGCCTACCTGAGCTTTCATTTTCCCAAAATAGTTTATTTGGCCTATCCTGCCGATTGCATCCATCGATCAGGCCAATAAACTACTTTCTTCTAGAATTCCCGGAACTATAGTTTAGAACGTCGAACCTGGGCTAGAAGAACCTACCTTCTTTCTTGAACCTACCTTTTCTACCTCTTCCGGCCATCCGTCCTTTCTTTCTTGTTTCTATTGTCCGTCCTGCCTTCCGGAGATTGTTTATCCAGTAGAAAGCTTTCACTCAGCCTGAACAACTATAGAGGGTGGGTGGGGCCGGGTAATGAATGGACTAGTTTTCTCTATCCCTCCGATAGCGAACCAACCGGGGGTGCAGGATGGATACTGAGTTAGTCCCTTCCGATGAAGCCCATGGTTAGGCCAATCCCCCTACTATTCTAAGGGCTCTGGACAGGAAAGAAAGAACAATCCAATGGAAACTATTTTAGTTCAGGAAAGTTCCGTCATTCGATGTTACGTAGATAATTAGTCATCATAGGACGGGCAGATAAGGATGAGGACCTTAACAAGGATTTGGGGTGGGGATTTGGGATGTGTATGGAGTTGGAGGGAAATCTTGGATAAAGGCTTGGTTTCCCTTGTCAAAGTAAGGGGAATGATAAGCAATAGTTGATGGATTGGGATTGAATTGAGGTGGGAAGGATGGAAGTTTAGCACCAATGCTAAGGAAGTATCTAAGCATGGCATCTTTGTCATTGTTGAAGTGATTGGATGGGGGATTTATTAAAGTTCAAATTTGGGATAAAAGGGTAATTTAATAGATGGATTAGGATGTGGTTGATGTAATATGAGAGGATGAGGGTTGATTTGATTTGGAGGGTTCAAATGAGGATAGATATGATGGATTAGAAATGGATTGGAGATTAGAAGAATAAGACTTAAGGATAAAGATGAAGGATGAGGTTAGGGTTGATTAGGGATTAGATTAGGATTGATGAGGGTGATTAGGGATGAGGAGGGTGATAAGGGTTGATGATGAGGGTGATTAGGGATGAGATTAGGGATGATTAGGGATGATTAGGATGGGATTAGAGATGATTGGGATGGGATTAGGGATGATTAGGATAGGATTAGGGATTATTAGGGATGAGATTAGGGATGATGAGGGTGATTAGGGAAGGGTCATGCCAAAATGGAGATGATGAAATGGATAAAGGATATAAACATAAGATAAATGAAAATGAAGAACAATTTATCTTTCTTTTAACCTTTCTCACCTCATGGATTGAGTTGAATTTCACTTTATTAAATATTTCTCCAATATTAAATTATTATTCCATGTCTCTCACACATTAAATAATAATCTAGTGTTACAATACAACATAGAAGTGGTCCCCAAATAATTACCTAGTGTGATTAACCACACCTCCTAGGTGCATCACAACTAAATAATTGTTTAATGACAACATTATAATATAACATTTTACGCAATGGTGTACAACACCATATCCCAACAATAAAACAGTTTAATTCCAAGTGATGGTCATGTTACACATGCCTAACAAAGAGAAATGTAATAGTGGACAGAGTTCAATCAGTCATAAGAGACCGTGTGACATTAGAGAACAAGATACAAAGGTTCATGAAAGTTTCCTTGTGAAGGTGATGGGCTCATGTCGATAGTTTTGTAAGGCAGTATAGTGGGAAGTCATATTCCCCAAAGAGTCTAAATATCTATGCAAAGAGCACATTGATATAAGGGGCAAAGACCATGAAAAAGGTAGACAAGATGTGAAGAGTAAATACAATGGTATGATTGTAGGCGGATGGGCGAGTGGCCCTCCACACTGGCGGAGGGCTCATTGTTGGTGTGTGAGGTGGCATTCTTGTGGGGCATCCAACTTGGAGGTGGCAGGAGGGAACATGCTTGATCTCCTTGGTTTTGGCGAGTTATTGTAATGATGGTTGAATGTTAAGTGCACATTTTCTAAGGAAAGCTTGGCATACAGGGAAAGTGAGGAAGGATGGGATCATTCGTGCAAGGACAGCTTTCCTTGCATTGAAATAATGTTTGGCTCCTAGGAAGTTGGGATTGATCAGCTGCCACGGGCTTTATTTATGATTACTGGCGTCGATTTTGTTGCAAAGTTAGCTTTCTGGTGTGGGCCAACTGTGGAAGGTGGAGAGTTGGTGAAGAGCCTTTGTTCAAATTCTGGAGTCATCCGAGGATGGCTTCGGTCAGGCGTTCAAAATTTGTAATTGTAGTTTCGGTGGAGGATCTGGCATGGTTCAGTGCCGACACTCCAATTTCTCTGAGGGAAAACATGAGATAGGTCGCGTTCCATGAGATAACAGATCAAAGGTTAAAGCGTGTCTTGCTCAACAATGATCCTCTCGTGGTTGCAACAGTAAAGATGGTTGTGGGGAGAGGCCACATTGAGAGAAATGAGTATGGGAGAGATAATGCTTATATTTCTTCGTGTTTTTTGGCTTCCCTGCTTGATAGCTAAGTGCCAAAGGTGGAAGCAAAGGAGTTGTTGGTGCGGATATTTCGTAAAGACTTGGTGGGTGATGTGGAGGAGACT
>VDFB02090687.1:0-10982 GCA_007258455.2 Sequoia sempervirens
TGAATTTCTCATTTGACAAGTTTTCGCGATATTTTTTGTACGATTGATCATGGACTTGCTGATACAATAGCCGGCTTAAGATCCCTTTGGAGAGGTATGTAAAGATTACAATAATATAGATTAGTTATTCTAAGCATTTTTCTATTGTATGTATTTTAACTGCTAGCTTGATGGTTTGTATAGGTGCTTGTTAGTCCAAAACGTGAACGTACTACTCTTGTGGAAGACTGTGCCCTGAATGCCTCCAATAGGAAAATTTTGTAAAATTTCAATTTTGAAATGTGAAACAATGTAAGAAAGGCATAATTATTGGTAGAGACATTTAGATAGTAACTTATTGTAATTAATCAGAAAGCTACAACCCGAAGGTTTTCTTCTGGTTCTTTCCTCTTGGTATGCTCATTTGAACGGGTTTTGTAATATCTCCCTATTTACATATAATAAAAATTACATTCGGTAAGTTCATATATAGCATACGTAACCCTTTGTCCACATGAAGAGTGCACCATACATGTTATAATTTGGTAATAGAATATCCATTGATGCTATCTAAATGTATTAGAAAACACAAATCATTAAAAATTAGGTTATAATATTATCTTAGTCATCTAGTCAAGGTATTAAATTTACCAAGGATTCCTAAAGTTATAGGGAAAGAAGTTTAAACTGCAAGATATAATGTTATTCAAACCTCTTTAAATCTTGTAGATGGTCCCAACAACGATCAGTAACTTTCAAACCGAATTAATGCAGCTATGCCCACGGTCTCCGAGAAATAGCCCTTCAAATATTGCTGCCTTTTAACACTTTGGACTCTTAAGGGAAATCGCTGGTCCAATGTAGCTCGGAGTGATTCGGCGTATTTGGGTGCAAAAGAGGACCATCCCTAGCATAAACATAGCTGCACAAATGTGTTGGAACAGTCCGTTTGGTTGTAGGAGTTGCAGAATGAAAGTTGCACCACTTTGCAACTTTACACTGCTTGCATCTGACAACTTTTCCCTCATCTGAAAAGTCATCACCATTGGAAAACGCCTCCGAGATAGCAAAAACCGAGAGAGGTTTTCGTAGATGGTCCCAACACGATCACGTAGCCTCGACGGAGTGTCTGTATGCCCCACGGTCTCCGAGAAATAGCCCTTCAAATATTGCTGCCTTTTAGCACTTTGGACTCTTAAGGGAAATCGCCGGTCCAATGTAGCTCGGAGTGATTCGGCGTATTTGGGTGCAAAAGAGGACCATCCCTGGCGTAAACGTACCCATACGGACGTGTTGGAACAGTCCGTTTGGTTGTAGGAGTTGCAGAATGAAAGTTGCACCACTTTGCAACTTTACACTGCTTGCATCTGGCAACTTTTCCCTCATCTGAAAAGTCATCACCATTGGAAAACGCTTCCGAGATAGCAAAAACCGAGAGAGGTTTTCGTAGATCTGGAATTTCTTGTAATATCTTTGTTGTAATCTCTATAAATTTGTTGCAATATCTTTGTTGTAATCTCTAGAATATCTCTTCAAGCAGCAAGTAGCAAAGAGGCGTGCAAAGTAGCAAACAACATTATGATAGCTAGGGAAGAGTGAATTTTATTGCAGTAGTATGGTGCACTATCATCAACAAAAAGGGCACACTATTCCTCAACAAAAAGGTGAAATTGCTAAGGTCAACAAATACACTAGGGCCTATTAGCATTTCGTTAAATTTTATAACTTGATTTTCATTTATTTTTCTTTTATATTTTAATATAAATAAAAATTCAACAACAAATAAAATAGAATAAAAAATTAATGAATCAAACATTCCAAAGACACAAAGATAGCTTGAAGAGATGAAACTCCCTCCCTCTATATAAAATTATAAATGCAAAAATAACTATAACAAATAGGATATTGAACCAATGAAATTTACGCACATTACCCACAAAGCCTCCAAAGGACACATTCTATGAGCCAAGAAAATCATGATGGTTTATCGCCAACTATTTTTTTGGTTGAAGCTATACTTTTTGGGTACATGTATTATTCAATGGAGCCTACTATTATAAATTATCACATAGAGAATTAAAGTGGTTCTTTGTGTTCTATTCAAAGAACAATAAGTTATTGTATGTTTTTTGTTTGTACTCTTATTATTATATTACAAGAAATTAGCATATCTTGAGAAAAGATACCAAGTAACTTATAAAAACCATGGATTTTTCTTTCCTTCCAAGCTACTTATTATTTTTTATAATAAGATGTATACAAGAGTGTATTGTAAATTATAAGCAACTTCTAGATAAATTTGTAGGAATGTTGGAAAGTTCAAATAGTGCAAAATTATTATATTGACAAACTAAATTTGATTACATTTTGTAAATTGCAAAATCATTGTATAATATGTTTACAACATTCACATGTCTTAATAGTTAGTACACAGAGTAAGTATTGAATATAAGACTACTATTAGATATTTTAATTACTATACCCAACATTGTTTCATAATCATTTAATTCATATTCTAAATTATATATTGCTCCCTTCTCCTTTGGGTATGCCACATTGTACTATACCATATACGCTGCATTTTGAATAATGTTTTAGTCAAATTTGAAAGTAGTAACTGGGGTAACGAAATAAATAAAGGAAAGATTGCAAATTATGTTTGTTTACTTGCTCCTCTTGTTCAACCTGATAGTGAGTGACTAATTTGTGTGCTCTTGTGTTCTTGTGATTTTGTTTTTGCATGGGTTAATTAATTTAATTTGAAAGTCTAGGTATGTGTTAGCCTAGGTCTATGCTTTATCAACGTTAAGTGGCAGAAGGAGAGGTCTTTTATAGAGCATCAGCCAAAACATGCACCTAACTGGAATGTGAGTTAGCGACATGAGGCTTTTGAAAGTGTGCCTAGCAGTCATGAAGCAGTGAGCAGCAGGTAAAAATGGTGCCTGGGAGGATCTAAAATGATGTTTTGAGTGGCATGATGGATGAGAATAGGCACCTAGACTGACAAGACTAACTGAAATTGGTGCCTAGCATTTATTTGACTGAGCTAAAAGGCAAGTACATCAAGGATAGGTGCTTGGAGTGGATGTTTATGCAATGTGAAGCAATGGTTTGAGTTTGAAAGATGTGTAATGCAATGTAATCAATAATATGAATAAATTTTTAATTATTAGTTATGTACTGTGAAGTAATTGCATAACTGCTTATGTTGACTTTGTAAAAACTATATTGTAATTGAAATTTTTTCATCTATCAGATCTAGTTGTTACTTATGCAATGTGAAGTAATGCTTTGAGTTTGAAAGATGTGCAATGCAATGTAATCAACAATATGAATAAACTACATAATATAACCATTCTTTTTATGCTATTGTACATCAAGATATTTAACCATCAAGCCACTTGATTAAAATTTCAAAGAGTTTAATTATGCACATGAGGAGGCAATTAAATTTCGATTGTCAACTTCTATATATGAAATTATCCAATAATCAAGTGTATGTCCATATACAAAAATGGCATCAACGCCAACTCAAACAAAATTTTACAATATGTGGCATATGCCATCTCGGTATCTATTCAATATTTACATGCCAAAATGTCTATCTCATTCCTAAACTACTGGTGGATCATCAAAATGGAGCCTCTTTGAAGCACTCGTTGCCTCTGAAGGTAGCTGCACAAGAAAAAGTCAAACCACAATTGAGATTAGTTATACTATATAATTTAAAATTGAATAATTAACATCAAAACTTAATATACATTAAATTATAATTGAACTCTAAAATTGTAATCTTGATTACCTCAAAGACTGCCTCTTTCAAAGGGTCGAGTTCTAGAATATGCCCTCTCAAAGAACCGACTCAAACCATCTTTTTGTAATTTCAATCTATGTAGTGAACAAAACATAAACCGGGATCCAAGTTAGCATACAATTGTCATAATAGGAACATATAAATACCCAAACACAAAATAAAATGAACATTATACTTCTTTAGGTGTTTCGACACCCTCCTCCTTTGGAGTCGCTCAACACCTACTCCTCTCGTGGGTTCCACACGCATCAAGCTGGTGTTGTGGCTCCTTTGTTAACAAGGACTTATAGCCTATAATACCCTCGCACATGTCGACAAGTACATATGAAACTACCAATCTATGTCAATGTATGTATAATCAATATAAGATCTTTAAAATCTTAATTCAATCGAATTTGAGTTCAATTACCTTCCCCTTATCTAACATTGCGTCTCCATAGTCTGGACAAGGCTGCACCCCTCGCCGCGGTAAGGTATTTCCTACGTGAGGAAAATAAGATAAACATATAAGCATTATATACTCCCCATTTTAATGACAATTCAAAGGACAAGAAAGTATACAATAAATAAATGTAAATGAGTGAGTGCAAAAATATATATTGTGTGCGTGTCCAGGCCAAATGAAATGGCCCTCAGGGTGCTATCCGTCACATTTGTCAGCTCCTCCTCGGACATCAATTGTTAAATAGACCATGTAAATAAATATTAGTACATTATACTATCTCTTATTAATATTCATTTAAAACAAATGCAAGTTATGAATTCACAACTTAAATTTTACCTGTCACTATTCCAATGTCCCCCTCTAGCAGGAGAGGACTTTGTATGGTGTGCTCCACTGCGATCATCTATAATAATATCCACATCGAAGTGATAATCGTATGTCTAGGGATGCTCGACAGTTCTTACAAGAGGACCCAAGCATAATAATGCACATGGAGCGCGATGTGGCACACAAATATGTGGACCTCGATGAGGATGATGCGCGAAGACTGAGCCATCACCAACATCACCAGAATGTGGCTGAGCTACTATAGAAGCATGTGAAACCAAAAGACCACTCACAGAGTGAATAGCATCGATAGTCTATGTGGCCGCATCCTGCATAATATCTGGATGGTATACTGGAGGTGGCGGAGGAAGGGGAGGGAGGGGAACATGTGGGCGGGGTATTACTCTAACTGCCCCTTCTCTATCCTGGGGCATACCTCCACCAATGCCCTGGAAGGGTCTAATGTCAAAGCAATTGACATGATGCCCTAACACAAACTCAGCATATAATTTTTTTATAAAGTAAAAAGGTACATCCAAATTGTTGTTCGGTGGTTTCAAAAAAACTATACACCAACGATCCCAAAAATTTTCACAATGTCTCTATGAGTGCACCTCATTTTATAGAAAAGTTTTGTTTATTAACATTAACTCTGCAAACCAAGCATATGGGGTTAACAAATAAAGAGGCTATTTGGGCTTTGGTTATTCCAAGATCTTTCACATCATCATAGGACAATCCATATGCATAATATTCTCTCATGTTTTCTCGCCACGAATGAAAGGCATTATGTTGCGAGGAGAGGGTTTCTATATTTTTAATTATTTCATTCATTGTGTTTGACATCGAAGATAATCGAGGGACTCAATATAAACTTCAGAAATGCCCCTTAATTGTTGCAATTTTTCAGAAATTAATTCTTGAATTGATGGCTATGGAGGTGGTGGAGGTGGTGGTGGTGAAGGTGGTGGAGGTGGAGGAGGTGGAGGAGGTGGAGGTGGAGGAGGTGGAGGTGGGGAGGTGGTGGAATTGGTGCATTTTCATCGTCAGCAGCCATAATGCCTGATTCAATATAAAAACAAATCAATCTAATTAGAATTAGACAATATAAATGAAAATATTATAAAAATATCCTAGTTTATAACAAAAATCTATAAAATTTTCTAATTTTTAATCCAAATACATAAAACCACTATTTTTAAGTCAAAAATCCATTGCAAACATTCAAATTTTATTCAAAATCCATGCTAAACCTGCTAAATTTTTCATAAAAATCTATCAAAACCAATTCCAACTATTTAGGTCCAACCTTTATCGAGAGTTATCAAACCAATTATAGGGGAATCCATAACCACGCGAGCTTTTAATCATGCTTTGATTGTTCAGGAATCATCCGCATAAAGTTCATGTACATACAATAACTCCTTTTGGATCATATTCACTATGTACATGGGATCAATGAGTATTCCCTCTTCGGGTTTCTCGCAAACTTGATATAAAGAAGACCATCGAAAGTGTAGTTGAAGAATCAATATATGTAAAAAGAAATGTCAAACAAAATATTGGTTTTTCCTTTTATGATTTTGAATATTAGTAAATGTTTATAAAGATGGAAAAATCATTATCATCTCTTCATTATCATTGTATTGAACAAAGTTTGTTGAATGAATTGGCAACAGCTTGTAAATATTTGTAAGTATTGATTAGGTGAAAACCAATTTATTTCCTTTGTCGACATAGGTCATCCAACCGATTTGATTAGAATGAGGTCTTTCAAATTTGGTTATAAATATTTTACATCTTTCCATATCATGTCGAGGTGTAACATGATATTGGAAAAATGTTTTGCATTAAAGTTTGGTGGTAAAGCGGTTTAATTGTTTGAATATGACTAATTGGAGGAAGTTGAATCATATTCTTGTTTAACAATGCAACATGATCACATGGAGAGAATCAAACAACTATGAAAATTTCCTATCTCATGGCCTAAATTTATATCTAGGAGTTATGTTTACGAGTTACTGCCTCAATATTATGAGCATTGACAGAATGTTTATCAAGTAATGAATATTTTGTTTTTCTTTTTAAATGATTTATAGTTGTTTTGAGGCATGACTTATATGATTGACCAATACGAGCCTATGAAGGGGTACCTTCATACCAACTAATCGATATTCGATAATCATGAAGGGTTATACAAAAGCGTGTTAAGGATGGATATTTCATTAGCAATTTCTTATCTTGAATATTAGGTTGTAAGTTATCTATAAACACCCTTTGAATGTCAACATCTTGAAGACTATAGGAGAATTTAAAATAAAGGGATTAGTATCATTTCATAAAGTTTTTTATTTTCTCTTTAGGTCCTTGATTACAATGAACTAAATTTGTTAATGTAACTTGAGGACTGATGTTCACTTGAAAGTGTTGGAGGAAATCATTAATGAGTTGTGTAAAGGAGGTAATTGATTGTTTGACAATGAACAAAACCAATCCAAGGCCATATCTTTCAATAATCTAGAAAAGAGTTTCACTATGAGTGAATCTTCAAAAATAAAGTCTCTACACAAGGTAGTAAAAACTAACAAATGGTTATTAGGATATTTTTTACCATTGTACATTCCAAAGCGAGGTATTTCAATGTTTTGTAGTATAGGTGTATTTAAAATAGTGAACATTAATGAACTATGTTTAAGGTATTTTGGATGTTTACTATTGGTTTGATTTTGTTTTAAGTTTGAAATTTGTTGTTGTAATCAGTGAAGCATAAATCTGCAAAAAATCCCGATTAATCGCGATTTTTAAAAAATCTGCAGGCTAGACGATTTTTTCCTCGATTTTTTGAAAAAATCATTGAATTTTTGGTCAATGATTTTTTTCCGTTTCAAACTGCAAATTCGCCAAAAAAACGTGTTTAAAATCTGGAAAAAAATGTGAATAAAATCGAGCTGATTTTCGCACAAGAAAAACCATGAGACCATGGCTTGTTGCTTACTATTATGCTTTGATAGAATTTTTCCAAGCATCCATAGCTTGTTTGAAAGCACCTCGCTTTTGTGGGCTTTTAGCCATAGCAGCAAGGCAATGAACCGCTTGATAAAAATGCTTTGGTAGACATGTATGAAAAAATGTGGTAGTGATAGACAAGGCAAAGAATCATGGAAAAATGTCTCAAAAAGAAATGTAGTCTCATGGTGATATCGTTATGATCTAATGCCATGACAAGCAAATTGCTGCGGATTGTCATGGCATTCCATCAATGTGAGATCGTGATTTCTTTGAGGCATTTTTTCAAACAATTCAATGCCTTTGTCTATGTTATTGCTTTCAATATTATGCTTTGCAGATTTTTTCCAAGCATCCATAGCTTGTTCGAAAGCACTTGTTTTAGGCTTTTACCCATAGCATGAAGGCGCTTTGAACCGGCTTTGGATAAAATGCTTTGCAGACATGTATGAAGAATGCGGTAGCATAGAAAAAAGGTAGTGAACTATTTGAAATAAGCCGAAGAAATGTGGTCTCATGGTGATGGAATGCCATACCAATGCCATGACAAGCAAATTGTTAAGTGGATTGTCATGGCATTCCATCACCATGAGACCACATTTTCTTTTGAGGTATTTAAACAGCTCAACGCCTTTGTCTATGCTATTGCTTTCTACCATTATGCTTTGATAGATCTTTCCAAGCATCCATAACTTGTTCATAAGCACCTATTTTAGGGTTTTAGCCATAGCGTTAGCGCTGGAACCTGCTTGATAAAATGCTTTGGTAGACATGTATGAAAATGTATATGGATCGCATTAACCGCCACCATTTGATATTTATGCGCCAGGTATGTTTTGTGCAATGTAATCACGCATATGAATATAACCAACAAAAATCTATTTTCTATAATTCATGGATTGAACTCTGTATTTTATTTGCTCTCAATGTCTGTATGCTATGGAAATGCCATTACATTTTTTAAAAAAGTAGTTTCTTACTATTTTTCTTCAATTTTTTATGTTTTTTTGTAAATCTACCAAAAAACCCTATTTTGAAAAAAATCAACTAAAAATAAACAAATCTAATTGAAAATTTGATAAAAAATAAAGAACTTTACCTGTTAGAGATGGACTCCAAATCAGATATCGGATTTCGCTTTCCACTGTGCGCCCGCCGCCGTTGAGCCGAAAACAAATGTGAATGAGTTTTGGTGGGCCGATTTTTTTTATATATATACTTCAAAAAAATCGGATATCCGATTCCTAAAACTAAGTTTTCCCTCTGCCTCAGTAGTCACCCCAGCTCCAAAAAGTCAACTCACCATTTTCGCATTTTTGAGTTGTAGAAACACGTATTTTTTTCTCCATTGCCACTTTTTGGCATACCATGATCCTGCACATGCCCATATGTCCTAGACATTATTTTACTTGAGACTACCCCACACATGCAAGATAAGTATTCACTAAGGTTGTTTGATGCAATTCAAAGGATTCAAACTCACTTTCTTGGAGACATATGTCACAACAATGGGTTTCAATTCCCATAGAATCTTCAAGTTCACAAGAAATCTACTCAAAACAATGACGTTTACAAAGGCACAAATCTGAGTCTCCACTTTTTTTGACCCAAACAAGCTTAATCATCATCTTCAGACCTTTTAGGGCTCTGTCATACCCCAACCTACTCAATATCAAGACCCTTTGATATCAACTAATTTCTTGTTCACACAAACCTACCTTCAATGCTAATAGGTCTTCACAAGGGAATTGTCATACACAACTTTTGATGTAGACCATAACTTCTAACCATTATTGGATTTTTTAGTACCCTTTAAGGGGTTTTAAATCATATCTAAAAATTAAGATTGGTTACTTTGAAAGAATGTCTCAAAATAGGACTGACATCGTGCTAATAAGGCCTAATTAGGCATGATACAAATAGGGCTTATTGGTTTTCTTATCTCCAAACTAAATTTCTCTTAATCAACACTTGGAACACATCAAATTGGGTCTGCTTATGCTTATTAGTCCACCAAAAATTCATTTCAAGAGTGTTTTCCTCAAACCCTAAGTCTTAGCCTCTTGATTGTACACAAAAACTCTATTTTTAAACTGTTATAGCCCTAAGCACCAACCTCTTACACATGAATCTCAGTCTCTTTGCTTGAAACCTTAAGAATATAAAACCAGGTGCTATTATGGTTCTTTCCACCAAGAAATATAATTTTTCAATGGATAAATTGAGAGAAAACACAAAAGATATGTCATTGTTACCTAAAGTCAAGGTTTTAACTATTTTCTGAGAAATTGCAATATATTTCTCTAAACCTCACCAAATTGCATGAAACAAAATGTATCAAGAATGTGATTGATCATACTGTCACTTACAAACCTTTATACATGCTTTCCTACCCATATAGGGTCGTACAACACTAAAGGACAAATAATTTTTTGTAGAAAATGCAAGAAATGGTGCTTTTTATTGATCAAATTCATACATTCAATCACCCACGCATTCCCAAATGTACATGAGGCCTTTTAAAGGAATTTTACACATGCCTCATCCACTTCCAACTACTTTCCAGCAAGTTGGAACAAGGTGACTCTTCACCTTCCCTCATTTTTACACCTTTTGCAATTTTACATTTTGTATGACAACTTTTACATTTTTGCAAAATGGACATAATACTTTAAATATTGAACCCCTAGTGACCTAGACACATGAAAAATGATCAATATGACCTTGTTATAATGTTGAAACACTAAAATTGAATCAACCTTAAATAATTTCACCATAGAAGCATGAGGTTGTCATGGTGCTCCTACACCATACTCCCAGCCAAAAGAAGTTCCAAGCCCACTTGGATTAACAAGTCTCCATCCTTTGTATGTTCATCCTTGATGACTTCTAACTTGCCACTTATCCACTTTGAAACAGCTCTGAGTTGTCTTCATTTTCACCTTTGGCTTCATCTTGTCCATGCAAATTAGTCTTCTCCCTGTCTTGCACTTGAAATCAAATCCTCTATGCTTTGATGCATCTCAATTTCTACCTCAGTATCTTGTCTTTCTTCTTTCACTTTGAACCTTGGTTTGTATTCCATCAAGATTTCCATCATAACAATGAAATGATAGATGATTTCTTTAACTCTTTGTTTTTTCCATATAACAATGATTCCTTCACTCTTATTCTCCATACTTTTCATTAGGTTCTCTGCTCCTTCAAGGATTTCATCCTCAATTTTCCTTGTCATCAACTTTATTTGCATCTCTTCTTCTTTCCTATTAGCTACTTCCCTTGCTTGTCTCCTTTTTTGAACAATCTTCTTTATGGGCCATGTAACTCTTTTCTTAATTCTCAAGTTCCAACTTTTCATTTGCTTGATCCACTGTTCCATCCTCATTTGGAACTCCTGGAACTATAAATCCA
>VDFB02090688.1:0-20698 GCA_007258455.2 Sequoia sempervirens
TATTTCTATGTGTATGATAAACTATATACACTAAGTTCACTATGACTCTTCTAAAAGGTTAAACATGTGTTTCCATAACCTACCAATTCAAATCTAGCTTTAACTATATAGACTCCACTCTACTAAAGTACTTAATACTATATAAATACACCCACCCCTTAATATGGAGTGTGTACAAACACTCAAGCAATAGAGAATCCAAACTATAAACAACAAGTGACCTCAATTTCACATAAGTTGAAAACAATCTTCCCTAAAAACATAATACGTTTTACAAACAAAAACAAGCAATTCACATAATCATTCCAAATCCAATCAAAGCATAAAAGAGTAAGGTTCAACATGCCTATAAGCATAAAGCTCCAAATTGATCTAGTTGGTTTCCAATCTTAGGCTCCTTAAATTAGCTTGTAGCTTGGCAACAAACACTCCCATTCTTCCCAAATACCCTCACAAATTCTCTCAATTAAACACTTGTAAAACCACTCTATAAGTCTCTCACAAAACTCATAAGAATAGAGTAACTCTCAAAAAATAACAACAAATTGCAAATATGATGCCCTTTGAGGTAAAAAAATGCCTCTATTTGTAAACAAAAATCAACATCTATAGGATAGAAACAAGGTAAAAGAATTGACACTTATCAGCTTATTTGATTCAACTCAACATGGTAAATAAAAGGTGGAAATTTTCTAACTTGAGACTCAACAAATTAGCATAGCAAGTTGCTTAATTCGTGGACAACAAGAACACTACTCATAAATGCAAGGTAAATAATCACATAGGTCGACTCTATCCATGCTAGCTTGTACTTGACTTATTCTCCAATTCAATTTGGTTTCCATCGCTGGATAGAGCTCATAAAACAAACTTCTAAAGCACTGCAGTAATTCATAATTCAGCGCCACATAAACTTCTTACGTGTTGTTTGGTGTATATAGATAAAAGACCAAGTCACAACTTTTTTATGCGTTTTAAATTTCCTTCAATACTATTGACTACGTCTTGTAAATATTTCCACGTGGGCCTTTTAATGTGTTGTGTTCCTTTTACAAAGCATGGTAATTCTTGTTAAATGTTTACAATGTTGCCTTTAGTATGTGCTTCATGTTATTGTTGCGCTTTACACTATTTAAGATATGTGTTATACACTATATTTTGTATATTCTGCACTTTGCATTAAAACATCAACACTTAATATATATATTCAATGCTTATTCAAACATTATAATTTATCAATAATAATATTTATATATATGCATGGTATATACATTCTATTATACATCTATATATATAAATAACTTAAAATATTATATATATGTATATATACATATATATATATCAACTCATACGATTATAAATATATGTCATTCAATATTCGAATGCATAAATTTATATTCATTTATTATTCAAATTAATATCGCACATGTATATATATATATATATGTATATACATATGTGTATATATATTAATATACTTGTATGGATGTTTCCTTCATGTCAATACATACATGTATATTGATCAATATATATACACATATATATTTATCATATATATAGCATTACCATCAAACATTTTCAATAACAATAACATTGATTGACATATATACACTAAATATATATATACATGTAGCTTTGTCCATTCAATGCTCCCATGCATATGGGTAATCCATCCATAAGCATGCATAGATACGTCTATCTACATATACTTACATGTATGTCTTTACTCATGTGTATTAGTTCACTGTAGACATATACTTATATACTCTTAAAGAAGTACTCATAAATACAAAGATACTCAAACACTTAATTCAAGAATGATCTCACAATCAAATCAAACCCTCTCTGAATCAACCAAACCAAGGTTTCTTACCTTTTTCCCGTATCTATTGACTTGGCTAGACCAATCTAAAAGTGAGTATGTGAAATCCCAGTTAGACTCATTAAGGGTTACCAAACCAAAACTCTTATCCTGAGTGATACTTCCCCTCCTTTCTGGAGATGTGAACTTGTACCTACAACCAACTTGGCACATTTGCAAAGGTAGTTAATTGATCACAAAAAAATCATTTGCATTATATATTCTATAGTCAAAATTAAGACATGTATATCATCAATCTAAATCAACCATTTATTCTTTATATTTTTAATGATTCATATAAATAAAGTGCATTCTTGTAATCCCCCGTCTTAATAACATAAGAATGTTGCAAATGTGTATAAAGGTGTAATAATTTTTTTTAAAAAATTTAATTATTAAGTTCATTAGTTGCATACATTCATTAAGCTATACGAGACGATACACTACTTGAGTTTCCATAAGTGACTTAAGTATTTCGTATTGCACATAATAATAATTGACATAAAGATAAACATTGCATAACATTGAAATTTCCATTCAAGATAACATAAAATACAAATTTGTCTCATACATTGCATTTGATAATATATACAATACTCATCCATCTCATGAGGTAGTTCAATAATAATTACAATTACAAGTGTTCACCTCACTACAATTGAGGGATGTTTTTACAATACAAATTTTACAATATACAATGTTGAAATACACATAAGTTTCCAAGTACGAGCTCTCCATCCATGAAGCTCTCGATGCCATGATCACAAACTGGGGACCCAACGGAGTAAGGTGCACGTTCCACCCAACCATGTGGTACCCGTAGGTCCACCCCCCGTGCTAGGAGATAGTAATAAGATTACCTAGACCTAATCTACTAACCCTAGACACTAGTACACAACAAACTATTGGTTACATTGCTTCCAGATTCTAGACAATTGAATGTAATACAAACACAAGGTTAACTGTTATTCTAGGTGGAGTGTCATCACAATGTTGCAAAGGTTACCCTAGTGTTTCTTCCTAGGTTACGACCCCCAATCCTTGGGTTACCCTGGTAACCTCTTACGAAACCCGGCCCCTATTGCAAACTATTGTGGAATCAAATGTCTCTTGAAGAAAACAAGACACCGATTTGCCATTCCAGGCCTTCTCAACTTATACTCATGACTGAAGTAGCTCAAGAGTCATAAGCGAGGCATAAGCATCTTGTTAAGAGTTTTAAATCTAACTACTATGTTCTTTAATTTTCACTGAGTTACTAACTATTTGTAAGTTACCCACGACACCCCTTTGTGTGTCATGCCTAAATAGCCACTCCTAAACATAACAAAAGTCTAGATTCACTATCTAGGGTGAACAAGTACACAATACAACATATAATACCAAATATACCACAATGTACATTACAATCCATTCAGAAAATCAAGTGCACTACCCTAAACTTGTTCAATCATATGAAATCAAAGTCAATTTCACCCCCTTAAAAGACTAGAATTGGAAGACTTAAAATCACATAAAGATAATTTCTTTCCCCCCTTTTTACCCAATAAATATAAGACATCTTAAAACAAATACAAGTCTATTTTTGGGATATATTAAATCCAATCAAACAATTAAGAAAGAGGAAGTGATTATTGCTAATAATTCTTTAATAACTCAACAATTCTCTACACATTAAATAAATAAACTCATCAAATTCATAATATGCATAACTATGTAAATAACAATAAATTTTATTTCTCATTTGCCCTAATATTTATTTCCACATTAATACTTTAATCAACTACTCACAATAACAAAGAATATACTTAATGTATATATATACATACATTTATACATATATTATATATATATATGTGTATATTTACATATATATATATATATATTAAAACATTCTAATTTAATACATGCTATATAAAAATCTGAATTTAAAACTTTATTCATAAAATTCGTGTATTGAACACTAAAAGGAATCTGTGTTTTTTTTAAGTTTAATATAAAACTTATAGTTTTATTAAAACAGGGGTCGGCTCTTTCCCACAGCTGAAACCCTCATGGGAGGGCTCGGCCATGCCAGCAGCGCTGGCACTGCCTGTGAAGGCAGCACCGAGCACTGCCCTCACGGCCGGCTCCCTGCGGGGGTCAGCCGTAGGGTAAGCCCTCGACCCCCTCTCAATAACAGTATACAGTAAAATTAACATTTAACCCTGGTAAAATAAAATCTGAAAACTACGAATTTCTATTTCGCATGAACAGAAATTAACTCGATTTCCGTACGGCGATTTTTAACAAATATCCATAAAATTTCACTATAATATATATGTGTAAATATATATATATTTATCCATAAAATAACAAAAGTATTTTTAAATACAAAGATCTTTTTCTGATAAAATTTTCTACAGAAAAATTGAGAAAAATAACATTGCACATATTTATTTTCCTCACAATTTTTTCCATTAATTCCAATAGGTTTTCAATATATATATAAAACAATAAACATATACTCAAAATTCATTTCCCTAATTTCTCTTTTCTAAAATTATCACAGATGTTTTCAAGATGAATCTTGTTTTTTTTGAATTCTTTCTTTTGCTTAACTACATTCTTGAAGATTCTTGCAAACAATAACAAATTTCAACAGAAAATTTTCTACAAGCAAATTGCCAAGAAGATAAAACTTATTCTACATATTTTCTTTTAAAACAAAGAAACTGAATTTACCAGTAAAATACCTGTTATTTAAAAGTTGCCTGTAGAAGATATCCTCTTGCCTGTAGCGTACAATTTCCAAAATCTTCTTCAAAAGAAATCCCCAAATCCAAGAGAGCTTAACCAACCACCTAGATCTTTTGGAGGATCTTCCACCAAGAAATACAACCAGATACAGAGAGATAACAATTTCTAAGAAAGAATGATTTTTACACAGCAAGCGAATTTTTGCAAAAGCTCCGATAATTTCCCATGAGGAAATTGAATAACCTCTCTCAAATCCCAAATCCACAATAAACTCCGTAAACAAATTTCTCCAACCAAAAACAATTATTGCACTCACACACATGTCGAGAAGTGGTTACAAAAATATCTTCTCCACTTCTCGGCAATCTTGCCAATTCAAATTTGCATGCTAATAATTTATTTTATTTTAAATTTAAAAAAACAATTTTCAATTGCATGCATTTTATTTTTATTTTTATTTCCAATTTCCAATATATAATATAATTTACACACTTAATAATTTAATTTAAATAATTAATTAATTTATTTAATTAAATTAGTTTAATCTTTTAAGATCAACCATTTAACCAAATAAGCTAATTAATTAATTAAATAATTAAGCAACTAATCTCTTCCACATTTAAAAATTAATTTAAACAACAGTAAATTAAAGCACAGTAAACTAACATTAAAATTTAACCAAATTTTTCCTTTTCAAACAATTTATCTAAACAGAAAATGACAATACAACCTATGACTCAAACTAAAAACAGACGATGTACTAAGACCAGGATTAAAGACTAGACTAGGGTGAACCAAACTACTATCTCCCGATCAACATATCCGTTGGGTCTTGACACGCTCAAACCTGAGTACCCAGGTGGAGTCGATGTCATGTACCTGCAATCCTGCAACCAAGCAATAACGTGCATATATATACATATATAAACAAAGCATTAAACAGACACACCGTGTGGAGAAAATTACGAATATCACAGGGCACTCGCAAGCGAGTGATGCGATTCCGTTCTCCACACCAATACACGTCACAACAGACTGAAAAAATAAATAGCTGTTAGTCCTTCATAAACATGTACATAGCAATAATCAATTGAAAGTAAACATCTAAACTATATCATATCATGTCTGAATTCAATAATCACCAAACAATGTATCATGATGTCACAGAATAAATCCACTATCACTCAAAACCAGCGATCAAAATATCCAAACAAGGTATCATAATCGAGCGGTGAAAGCGTAACAGCGAAGCATAAGCATAAGCGGTTATACATCCTCCCCTAGGATGAGGCTTTGCTCACAGCTTGACGGAATGGGGATAAAGTTCCCTCATGCGTGTCGCATCCTCCCAGGTAGCAGAAGCCTCATAGCTAGGATCCCATTGGACCCTCACCTGATCAACGTCTCGACCCCTGAGATCGAGCGTTTGGTGCTATACAATGGCCATGAGCTCCAAAGCCAGCTGCCCGTCCTCTACCTGTAACGCATTCCAATCAAGTACATGAGATATGTCGGGATGATATGGTCTAAGAACTGATACATGAAAAACATCATGAATACGAGACAAACTGGGTGGTAAGGCGAGTCGATACGCCACAGGACCAATTCTCTCTAAAATCTCGAATGGTCCTACGAATCGAGGCGCAAGCTTAGATCCTTTTCCATATTGGATTGGACTCTTTCGCGGTCGCACTCGAAGAAACACTCTATCACCAACAGTAAACTGTCGGTCTACCCTATGCGCGTCGGCATATTTCTTTTGCCTATCCTGAGCTGTTATCAAATGCTCTCTAATATGGTCAACCTGTTGCTCCATGTCACGAAGCATCTCAGGTCCAAGTAACACTCTATCCTCTAGTCAATCCCAACTTAGTGGAGTTCAACAAGGACGACCGTATAATGCCTGAAATGGTGGCATACCTATGGAAATCTGATATCCGTTGTTATAAGTGAATTCTACTAAGTACAGATAATCCTCCCAATGTGATTATTGGTCCATTACATACATCCTAAGCATATCCTCTAATATTTGGTTAACTCTTTCCATTTGACCATCAGTTTGAGGATGATACGCTGAACTAAAGTTCAACTATGTACCTAACGCATGTTGTAATGAAGTCCATAGGGCTGAAGTAAATACAGGATCTCTATCCAATATAATCCTACGAGGAATCCCATGTAATCTAATGATGTCCTCCATAAATATCCTAGCCACGGTTGAAGCATTGTAAGATGATCGTACTGGTGAAAAGTGAGCTACCTTAGTCAAACGGTCAACAGTTACCATAATGGCATCATGTCGACGTGATGATGTAGGTAACCCTACAATAAAGTTAATGGATATAATATCCCATTTCCATTTGGGAATGAGATGTGGCTGCAATTATCCAGCGGGATGTTGATGCTCAGCTTTAACTCGCTGGCATTCAAGACATCTCGATACATAATCAGCAATATCACGTTTCATACCAGGCCAGAAATACAATTGCCAAAGATCGGCATGCATTTTCTTGACACCTGGATGAGCTGAGTAAGGAGCTCGATGGGCTTCAGTCATAATTAATGTACGAAGACTCTCAACATGTGGTACATAAATACGACCTAAATGCCATAATATACCATCCGATTCTAAGACATAACCTGCAAATCGACCTTCTAAAGGTCTACCCGATTCAATCTCTGACCTTACTTCCTAATATAATCTATCAATAGGAAGTGCAGCTACTATTTGACCTCTCAAATCTACTTCGAGAGTAGTAGCAGAGATCTCATGTCGACGTCGGCTAAGAGCGTCAGCCACTACATTCTCTTTGCCTTGAACATATTTTACTTCAAAATCGTACTCACACAAGAACTCCATCCACCGTCTTTGCCTAGCATTCAAGTTAGGTTGC
Source organism: Sequoia sempervirens (assembly GCA_007258455.2). NCBI lineage: Eukaryota > Viridiplantae > Streptophyta > Pinopsida > Cupressales > Cupressaceae > Sequoia > Sequoia sempervirens. The sequence continues at coordinate 7,495 of VDFB02090688.1, forward strand.
GTAAAGATATATTGCAAACTACGGTGATCAGTATGAAGTTCAAAATGATGACCTAAAAGAAAATGTCTCCAACGAACTAATGCATGCACTACTGCAGCTAGTTCTAGGTCATGAGTAGGATAGTTTAGTTCGTGAACTTTGAGTTTACGAGACTCATAAGCAACCACACGTCCATCTTGCATCAAAACTGCTCCCAAACCCTCTAAGGATGCATCCACACATACTATGAAATCCTTAGTAGGATCAGGAACAATGAGTATAGGCGCATTAGTCAACTTTTCTTTAAGAGTCTGAAAAGCCAACTGACATTGCTATGTCCAAACAAACTTCTTCCCTTTCCTTTGAAGAGAAGTAATAGGATGACCAATTCTACAAAATCCCTCTACAAAACGCCTATAATAGCCAGCTAGACCCATAAAACTACGAACTTCACCTACATTAGTAGGTGCGGGCCAATCTACAATAGCTTGGATCTTTGAAGGATCCACAACAATACCTTTTCCAGATATCACATGTCCAAGGTATTTTATTTCAGTTTGAAAGAAGTCACACTTCTTCAGGTTTGCGTATAATTGATTTTCCCTTAAACATTGCAATACCTGTCTCAAGTGTTCTTCATGTTCCTTCATGTTTCTCCAATAAACTAAAATATCATTGAGAAATACCAGGACAAAGTGATCAAGGTATGTACAAAAAACACCATTCATTAAACTCATGAATACTGATGGTGCGTTCGTTAACCCAAACGGTACTACTATGAATTCGTAGTGGCCATAACGAGTTCAAAAATTAGTTTTATGAATGTCTGCTTCAGCTATACGTAATTGATGGTAACCAGATTTCAAATTGATTTTAGAGAACACATTAGCTCCCTTAATTTGATCAAAAAGATCATCGATTCTAGGCAAAGGATAATGATTCTTAATCGTAACCTTGTTTAATTGACGATAGTCAATGCACAGCCTAAGAGATCCATCCTTCTTTTACGAAGATAATAGGTGCTCCCCAAGGGGAAACACTTGGATGAATAAAACCCTTTCCTAATAGTTCCTCTAACTGAATACGAAGTTCCTCTAACTCTCGAGTCGTCATTCTATAAGGAGCTCTTGATATAGGTTTAGCTCCAGGAACTAAATCAACTCTAAAATCAATATCCCTCTTCGGTGGCATTATAGGAATGTCATCGGGAAACACATCCATGAATTCCCTAAGAATAGGATGATCATCAAGAGATACCTCTTGACTCTCACCTTCTTCCAAATCAGTAACTGTTGTTGCAAACAGTTGACATCCCTGTCAAAGACATCTCTTTAATTGCATAGTAGATATCATCCGCAAAGAGATAGGTCTTTGAATTCCTATGATTTCCACTTTCGCACCAAAATCATTAATGCAACTAACTGTCTTAAGTCGACATTCAATTACAGCATGATAAGATGCTAACCAATCCATACCTAAAACTATATCATACGATCCTAAGGGCGTAACATATAAATCTACTAAGGTAGTTAATGTGCCAATTTTAAGTTCACAATTATGTACTAAGTTTTCTATTGCTACTTTCACCCCTGAGGTGAATTCAACTTGCCACTTACCACCTTGCTTTACTGCCACAAGACCACAACGGTCAACAATGGTCGATGAAATAAAGGAGTCAGTAGCTCCAGAATCAAAAAGTATAGAAACACTAACACCATGTAACTTACCTGAAGTTTCGACCACCGTGTTCTGGTGATTGGCTTGGCGGTCATTAACCACAGCATATATTATATGTGCTCGTCCTGCATCACCCACTGTAGGCTCTGAAGCTGTAGGTCGAGGCCCAAAACCAGTAGAACCTCTCATCGGACACTGCCTAGCTATGTGTCCCTGCTGCCCACATGAATAACAACCTGTACCTGTGCCTCTACCAAATCCTCTGCCACTCGAAGGTGCATTGGATTGTTGGAAACTACCCCTACTAATAGTAGACTGAGCACTCTGCGCAGGCTGATCCTGCCTATTGCGCTTATTGCGCCACCAGTTGCGACCCTTTCCTGTTTGAGGACTATTTTGTTGTTGTGGTTGATGGTTATTGTTCTTTTGAGGTGTTCATTGTTGTTGTTGCTTCCCACCCTTTGTGGGTGTTTGTTGGTTTCTAGAGGAACCACTTGTTTGTGCCTGTCCACCCCATGGACTAAAACCTGCTGCAGGAGCACTGCCAATCTGCACTCCTGTGTGCCCACCTAAAGCCATAATAAGGTTCTCCTCTACTATGCGAGCCTTCTCCACCGCAACTTCCATAGTCTTTGGCTCAAAGACTCGAACACCACCACTGATGCGGGCGTTTAAACCCTTGATGAAATGTTGTACTATCATAGGCTCATCATCGCCAATACCAGCATACTGCTTGAGTTCGTAGAACCTACGTTCATATTGCTCTACAGAAAGAGCCAACTGATGTAGATCCTGGAACTCATCAGCCTTACGCTGCCTCCAATGTTCTGAAAGGAACCGAGCTCTAAACCTCTCGAGAAACATCTCCCAAGACACAGAACCAATATCCAAGTGGAGCTTCTTCTCCTTTAGGTGCCACCAAGTAGAGGCGAATCCTCTCAAGTGCATAATAGCGCATCTGGCATGGGTATTGCTACCATATGGGTGCATGGCAAAGCATCTACCCAAATCCAGTAGCCAGGTCTCAGCCTCTAAGCCACCTCTAGTACCATCAAAGGTAGGAGGGCATGCCCTTAGTAAACCCCTCATATGACCTACAATGATAGCATCCTGATGTGTTGTGTCCTCTACTCTCCTAGGGGATCTATCTCTCTCTCTATCAACCTCCTGCTCATCAACATGTCTAGGTCCAAGACGAGCTAGGACCTCCTCTAGTAATGGACGTATCTGAGAACCCTCAACTGCTGACTGTTCGGGATTCTGTCCCTCATTTCTCTATCACAACTGTTCTGCCTGATCACTGTGATGAGGACTAGGAGGGGGAGTAACCTCAGGGATTGGCCCTCAGCCTCGACCTCGACCTCTACCACGACCTCTTCCTCCTCGCCTAGGCATGTTCCCACACATAACAATTATGAGTCTTAGATACTATTCAACCAAGGCTATCAGTTGCGACACTACGTACTAGGTCAACCTAATGGGCTCGTGATTACCCAGAGCATCCAGTGTTTGTAACCTTTGCTCTGATACCAATCTGTAATGCCCCGTCTTAATAACCTAAGAATGTTGCAAATGTGTATAAAGGTGTAATAATTTTTTTTAAAATTTTAATTATTAAGTTAATTAGTTGCATACATTCATTAAGCTATACGAGACGATACACTACTTGAGTTTCCATAAGTGACTTAAGTATTTCACATTGCACATAATAATAATTGACATAAAGATAAACATTGCATAACATTGAAATTTCCATTCAAGATAACATAAAATACAAATTTGTCTCATACATTGCATTTGATAATAATACAATACTCATCCATCTCATGAGGTAGTTCAATAATAATTACAATTACAAGTGTTCACCTCACTACAATTGAGGGATGTTTTTACAATACAAATTTTATTATATACAATGTTGAAATACACATAAGTTTCCAAGTACGAGCTCTCCATCCATGAAGCTCTCAACGCCATGATCACAAACTGGGGACCCAACGGAGTAAGGTGCACGTTCCACCCAACCATGTGGTGCCCGTAGGTCCACCCCCCATGCTAGGAGATAGTAAAAGGTTACCTAGACCTAATCTACTAACCCTAAACACTAGTACACAACAAACTATTGGTTACATTGCTTCCAGATTTTAGACAATTGAATGTAATACAAACACAAGGTTAACTGTTATTCTAGGTGGAGTGTCATCACAATGTTGCAAAGGTTACCCTGGTGTTTCTTCCTAGGTTCCGGCCCCCAATCCTTGGGTTACCTTGGTAACCTCTTACGAAACCCGACCCCTATTGCAAGCTATTGTGGAATCGAATGTCTCTTGAAGAAAACAAGACACCGATTTTCCATTCCAGGCCTTCTCACCTTATACTCATGACTGAAGTAGCTCAAGAGTCATAAGCGAGGCATAAGCATCTTGTTAAGAGTTTTAAATCTAACTACTATGTTCTTTAATTTTCACTGAGTTACTAACTATTTGTAAGTTACCCTGACACCCCTTTGTGTGTCGGCTCTTACAAATAGCCACTCCCCTAAACATAACAAAGGTATTCTAGATTCACTATCTAGGGTAGACAAGTGCACAATACAACATATAATACCAAATATACCACAATGTACATTACAATCCATTCAGAAAATCAAGTGCACTACCCTAAACTTGTTCAATCATATGAAATCAAAGTCAATTTCACCCCCTTAAAAGACTAGAATTGGAAGACTTAAAATCACATAAAGATAATTTCTTTCCCCCCTTTTTACCCAATAAATATAAGACATCTTAAAACAAATACAAGTCTATTTTTGGGATATATTAAATCCAATCAAACAATTAAGAAAGAGGAAGTGATTATTGCTAATAATTCTTTAATAACTCAACAATTCTCTACACATTAAATAAATAAACTCATCAAATTCATAATATGCATAACTATGTAAATAACGATAAATTTTATTTCTCATTTTCCCTAATATTCTTTTCCACATTAATACTTTAATCAACTACTCACAATAAAAAAGAATATACTTAATGTATATATACATACATTTATACATATATATTATATATATATATATAAATATGTATATTTACATATATATATATAATATATATATATATATATATATATTAATATATATATATATATATATTAATATATATATATATATTAAAACATTCAACTTTAATACATGCTATATAAAAATTCGAATTTAAAACTTTATTCATAAAATCTGCGTATTGAACACTAAAAGGAATCTGTGTTTTTTTTAAGTTTAATATAAAACTTATATTTTTATTAAAACAGGGGTCGGCTCTTTCCCACAGCTGAAACCCTCATGGGAGGGTTTGGCCATGCCGACAGCGCCGGTATTGCTTGTGAAGGCAGCACCGAGCGCTGCCCTCACGGCCGGCTCCCTGTGGGGGTCGGCCGTAGGGTAAGCCCTCGGCCCCCTCTCAATAACAGTATACAGTAAAATTAACATTTAACCCTGGTAAAATAAAATCTGAAAACTGCGAATTTCTATTTCGCATGAATGGAAATTAACTCGATTTCCGTACAGCGATTTTTAACAAATATCCATAAAATTTCACTATAATATATATGCGTAAATATATATATATATTTATCCATAAAATAACAAAAGTATTTTTAAATACAAAGATCTTTTTCCTACAGAAAAATTGAGAAAAATAACATTGCACATATTTATTTTCCTCACAATTTTTTCCATTAATTCCAATAGGTTTTCAATATATATATAAAACAATAAACATATACTCAAAATTCATTTCCCTAATTTCTCTTTTCTAAAATTATCACAGATGTTTTCAAGATGAATCTTGTTTTTTTTGAATTCTTTCTTTTGCTTAACTACATTCTTGAAGATTCTTGCAAACAATAACAAATTTCAACAGAAAATTTTCTACAAGCAAATTGCCAAGAAGATAAAACTTATTCTACATATTTTCTTTTAAAACAAAGAAACTGAATTTACCAGTAAAATACCTGTTATTTAAAAGTTGCCTGTAGAAGATATCCTCTTGCCTGTAGCGTACAATTTCCAAAATCTTCTTCAAAAGAAATCCCCAAATCCAAGAGAGCTTAACCAACCACCTAGATCTTTTGGAGGATCTTCCACCAAGAAATACAACCAGATACAGAGAGATAACAATTTCTAAGAAAGAATGATTTTTACACAGCAAGCGAATTTTTTCAAAAGCTCCGATAATTTCCCGTGAGGAAATTGAATAACCTCTCTCAAATCCCAGATCCACAATAAACTCCGTAAACAAATTTCTCCAACCAAAAACAATTATTGCACTCACACACATGTCGAGAAGTGGTTACAAAAATATCTTCTCCACTTCTCGGCAATCTTGCCAATTCAAATTTGCATGCTAATAATTTGTTTTATTTTAAATTTAAAAAACAATTTTCAATTGCATGCATTTTATTTTTATTTTTATTTTTATTTCCAATTTCCAATATACAATATAATTTACACACTTAATAATTTAATTTAATTAATTAATTAATTTAATTAAATTAGTTTAATCTTTTAAGATCTACCATTTAACCAAATAAGCTAATTAATTAATTAAATAATTAAGCAACTAATCTCTTCCACATTTAAAAATTAATTTAAACAACAGTAAATTAAAGCACAGTAAGCTAACATTAAAATTTAACCAAATTTTGCCTTTTCAAACAATTTATCCAAACAGAAAATGAGAATACAACCTATGACTCAAACTAAAAATAGACGATGTACTAAGACCAGGATTAAAGACTAGACTAGGGTGAACCAAACTACTATCTCCCGATCAACGTATCTGTTGGGTCTTGACACGCTCAAACCTGAGTACCTAGGTGGAGTTGGTGTCATGTACCTGCAATCCCGCAACCAAGCATAACGTGCATATATATACCTATATAAACAAAGCATTAAATAGACACACCGTGCGGAGAAAATTATGGATATCACAAGGCACTCATAAGCGAGTGATGTGATTCCGTTCTCCACACCAATACACGTCACAACAGACTGATGAAATAAATAGCTGTTAGTCCTTCATAAACATGTACATAGCAATAATCAACTGAAAGTAAACATCTAAACTATATCATATCATGTCTGAATTCAATAATCACCAAACAATGTATCATGATGTCATAGAATAAATCCACTATTGCTCAAAACCAGTGATCAAAATATCCAAACAAGGTATCATAATCTAACAGTTTGAAAACGTAACAGCAGAAAGCATAAGCATAAACGGAGGGGTACTACAATTCTCATTTATTTCCATCAAAGTTACAAACACACACACATATGCAAGTATTTCATCTAGCTAGTTAAAAGTAACTAGGTAAATACACAACAAGGTGTAACATATCCCTCCACTTGTAAATCATCATCCCCGATGATCTTCTGTAGCAAACACAAATATAAAGCATAAAACACAACACAAAAATATTTTTTTCAAGATCTCTCAAAAGCAGGTAAAACATGTGGAAACTTTTTCTTTATTCTAGCATAGTCTTCCCAAGTAGCAGAATCTTCTGCATACTAGTCCCACTAGACTTTGCACTAAAAAACCTCTATGTTACATAAGCAAATCTTATGCATTCTAAGCACCTTAATAGGTTCGATTGTTACTACTCCTAGGTCTTGTACTTGTAAAGCATTCCAATCAATGGCATGATTATCACCTGGTATATACTTCTTTAGGTATGAGACATGAAAGAAATTATGCATCCAGGAAAGTGTTGGTAGCAACGCAATTTAGTAAGCAACAGGGTTTACTTCTTCTAGAACCTCAAGTGGACCTACGTATCACAAAGCTAGTTTGGTTAACTTCCCAAACTTGATGGAACTCTTTTGAGGTTTTACTCTCAACAACACCTTTTCTCCTACTTTAAATTAAATTCTAGGTACTCTTTTAGAATCTACATAGCTTTTTTGCCTATCATTGGCTTCAACTAGCCTTTGCTTAATAATTCTTACTTGCTCTTCCATTTCTAACATCTCTAGTCCAAGACTTATCTTATCCTCAAATTTATCCCAACTTATAGGAGTTCAAATTTTTTGACCATACAATGCTTGAAAAGGAGCCATCTTAATCGTAGAATGATAGGAATTGTTATATGCAAACTCCACTAAAGGAAAGTAATCTTCCCACTTGTATTGTTGATCCATGCAATACATTCTCAGTAGGTCTTCTAATACTTGATTCACCCTTTCAATTTTCCCATATGTCTTTGGATGATATGCAAAAATTATATTCAATTGAGTTCCAAGTGAGGAAAACAAGGTTTTCCAAAACCTAGATGTCACACGAGCATCCCTATCCGAAATAATCTTTTCAAGAATCTTGTGTAATATAAACACCTCTTGAACAAATTTCCAAGCTATGATAGGAGCTCCATCCTTTAAATTTCCAAGAATAATATGTTCTACTTTGGTAAGTTTGTGAACTACCACCAAAATGGCATTGTGCTTATTCCTTGACATAGGAAGACCCTGCACAAAGTCCATACTAATGACTTGCCACTTCCTCTCTTGAACATCATGAGGATACAAAAGACCTATTGGGTGATGATGTTCAACTTTCACCCTTTGACACTCTAAGCATCTTGCTACAAATCTAACATCTCCTGTCATCCCTTTTCAGAAGTATAATGGCTTCACATCAACCAACATCTTAGTCACACCTAGATGTCTAGAATATGGTGCTTCATGCACTTCTTTCCACACCAAATTTCTCAACTCTTTAGAATTAGGCATGTAAATTTTTCCTTTAAACCTTAACAATCCACTAGGTTCAAAATGAAATCCTATGTACCTTGCATCTTGCGTATTATCCATGAGTGCTTGCTTAACTTGCTCATAGTACTCATCACCCTTATATTTCTACAATACTTATCCCTTAAAATTGGTTTGAATGGATACCATTGAGGTGATATGCCTTCTACGACCTAGGGCATCAACAACTCAATTATCTTTTCCCTTGATGTTTAATTGATATTGAAGTCATAATCAGATATCAACTCTAACCATCTCAGTTGTCATGCATTCAAATTGGGTTGGGTAAAAAAATGCTTAATACCATGATTATCAGTCTTTGGTTCAAATGGCTTCCCAAGCAAATAATGCCTCCACATTTGTAATGCATGGAAAAAATTGCTACTAACTTTAAATCATGCGATGCATAATTTTTCTCACAAGGATTCAAATTTCTTGATTCATAAGCTATGACCTGCCCTTCTTGCCTTAGCACTCCACCTATTCCTTCTCTTGATGCATCTGTGATGATAGTGAATTCAGCTTCTGGATCTAGTACCTTCAATATCGGATCCATAGTCAACTTCTCCTTGGGTAGGTCAAATGCCACTTGACATTTTTTCATCCACTCAAACTTCTTTCCTTTCCTTTGCAATGAAGTAATAGGAAAAGCTATCCTAGAAAATTTTGCTACAAACTTCCAATAGTAGCTAGCCAAACCCATGAAACTTCTAACCTTGGGTACATTCTTAGGTATTGGCCATTCTAGCACTAGTTTTAATTTAGTTGGATCCACTGAAATTCCATTAGTCAAAATTACATGACCCAGATACTACACCTTCTTCTAAAAGAAAGTACACTTAGAGAGTTTTCCATACAACTTATATTCTTTTAACCATTGGAGAACTATCTCTAAATTTTTGCAATACTCCTCTTCATCCCTGGAATAAACTAAGATATCATCCAAGAATACTAAAACAAACCTATCCAAACAATCCTTGAAAACATTGTTCATTAGGTTCATAAATTTCACAGATGCATTAGTAAGTCTGAAAGGTAAGACTGTGAACTCATAATGTTTGTATCTAGTTCTAAAGGAATTTTTGAATATGTCTTCATCTTTGATTCTCATTTGATGGTAACCTAATCACAAATCAATCTTTGAAAACATAGCTACTCCTTGCATCTAATCAAATAGATCATTTATACATGGCAATGGGTACTTATTCTTTATTGTAGCTTTGTTAAGCATCTGATAATCAATACACAAGCACAGTGTTCCATCCTTCTTCTTTACGAAGATCACAGGTGCTCCCTAGGGTGAAATACTAGTTCTTATCAATCCCTTAGATAATAACTTCTCCAACTATGCCTTGAGTTCTATTAATTCCATAGTAGTCAATCTATAGTGTACCTTGGATATAGATTCAAATCCTGGTACAATTTCAATAGAGAAATTGAATATCCTCTTGGGAGGTAATCCAAGTAACTTTTCTAAAAATATATCCACAAATTTCCATAAAATGGTATATTGAACTCCATATCTGTTTCTCTAGATTCCACCATTTCTCCTTCAATCTCTTAAGAATCTTGTGGTTCACAATCCATGACATTATCTTGAGGAGTGAATTCCTTGAGTTTTTCTATTTTGACTACAAATAGTTGGAAACCTTTCTTTTTCACTAGGAAGCATTTGCATTGCAAAAATCTATTGCAACTTAATCTCTCTTGGTGTTCCTTGCAACGTAACCCAATTTACTAGATCATCTAGACACTACTACCTTGGAATGGAAATCTACTTTGGCTCTATGTTTCCATAGCCAATTCATTCCTAGAATGACATCATAAGATCCTAGGGGTGCTATGTACAAGTTTACTTCAGTTGAAAAATTAGGAAGTCCTACCCTAGCTTCAAACAAGCATTGCTTCATCGTTGCTCTTGTCTGGTTTGCATACTCAGCAACCCAAGACTTTTCCATAAATCCATCTTTTCTAGATATTTGATTAGCTACTCTAGGTGAAATGAAATTTTCTATTGCTCTAGTATCAATAAGTACATATATAGGTATACCAAACAAAATACCTAGAGTTTCTACTGGTGTGACCTGATATTCAACGTATCAATTGTCTAGGGCTACATGAATCTTTTGCTAGAATGTAGTTCATTGTTGAGGAAGAGAATTTTTGTTCGCTTGAGATCTTGAAGGTTTTTTGGGAAATTGAGTGGCATAATTATCCCCTCTGCAAGTAAAGCATCCTTCTACTAGTCCCTTCCTTCCCATAGACTTGTTAGATTTATTGACATTCCCTCTAGTATTGTTGAAATTGTTGTTGTTGTTTCCTCGATAATCTCTTCTTGGTTTGTTCTAGTTGTTACGAGATCCCTTATTCACTTGACTTTGAGATTCTTGTGCTCCAATATACTTCCTTGGAACCTTATTTACTTGACACCAACCAAAATTCTTTCAATTTATATTCTCTCGATGGATTGAAATGGCTTTGAGCTTCTGCTCTTGCTTGATTGTCTTTTCATATACTAGATCCATAGTAGTTGGACCATGTATATCCACTTCACTGCCAATTGATATATTCAATCCCATCATGAGCATTCTAATTCGAAATCATTCATTAGCATATACTTCAGAAGACAAGTGAACTTTTCCCAGTATTCTTTCACCAACATATCACATTGCTTCAAATTTTGGAAATCAATCAAATTTTGGTCATAAAAGAGTTGGGGTAGCCATCTTTTCAGAAACATTTCAACAAACTCATTCCAAATTAATTTTAGGGAACTAAGACCAAGTTCCATCTTTTTGTTCATCCACTAGTTAGAAGTTGTTGGACCATTAATTGAAAAGCACCCCAAACAACTTTGGTGACTTCAGAATAGTTTTTTATTTTAAAATATTTTTCCATTTGAATTAACCAAGCCTCAACCTCATCTTCATTGGTACTTCCCTCAAATTTTGGTGGGGTTACTTTTCTCATATCCCTAGACAATTCAGTTGTCACATGTTTTCTTTTGCTACTTTCATATTTGGACAAAGATTCTTCTTCCCTATGTTGAATTGATTGATTAAGTTCATGAGAATTCTCTCCATCCTCATTAGTTATTTCTTCCTCTTCACCTAATAGAATTTCATGCTCTTCTTTTTCTTTTCCTTTCACTTCTTGTTCAATATTTTCTATCCTTGCCCTAGTTTCATCCATGATAGCCAAGATGCGGTCCAACTTGGTTTCAGTATTATCTGGACCTTATCCAACTTCTTGAATTTCTCTAGGATTAGTCCTTGTTCTCACCGTCCTCTCAAGAATAATTTATACCTGAAGGTTCATCATGGTTCACTTGATATATTAAAAAAAATTCAAAAGAGCAAACATTCACACACAATAATTCTACTTTTCTCAGAAGTTTTGATATAGAAAATAAATTTTCCTTTATTCATAAGGATTCCAATTTCATTTCATTTACAGTGAATGACTATTTGAAAGTAGTCAAGAGGAGAGTATCAATTGGATTCACTCTCAGATACATAGCTTAATGGGGTATACCCCACAATTTTGTGTTCATCTCTAATCTACTATTCTCTATCCCAAAAAGGATCATATTATCCCTCAGATTTATCTTCCAATACATAATTTTGAGGTACATAACCCTTTGACTTGCCACTTCAGGCTATAATAATTATTTCAGTTGGATTGGCGCTACATTCTGAGGGCATATTCCTAGAAAGTGATAGTGAGTCTATTTTTTTTGGAGAGATGGGAGGTAGATAGTTGAAACAAGCTTCATTTCTCATCCTTCTCTTCTCTTGGCTAATTCACGATAGAGTGTGATTGATTGTCTCAGTATCAATTAGCTAGATGGTGTTGTCATAATTAGTTCCCTCTATGGTATGAACAAGGGCTTCCTTTTCCTTCTTGGACCTCAGGTAATGCTCATTCCTAATTACTAACTTTCTTGTAGTTAACCTAAGACACACCATCTTGGCACAAGAATTTTCCAAACATTAGATTCACATAATGTTGGAAGGGAAAACATAGCAATCACATAGGTTCTGAAGCTAAATCTAGTAGCTCTAATACCACATGTAACATGGCCCTTGCTCAACTTAGTAATTTCTCCTATGTTTCACCACAAGTGAATTTAAACTAATTTCCAAACACATAGAGATAAAAAAAACTTTTCAAAACTAGATAACATGCACATATGATAGAAATAAATTATCTTTCTCATTTCATTCAACAAAATGTACAATATTTCCAAAGAAATGATTTCATAATCTAGATACAAAATACATTTTCCATCTTTCAAAGAAATAGATACAAGATACATACATAGCTCATTTGAGCTTCATTGGCACTAGAAATACAAATGATCTAGGAAATACCCCTTCAAATCTTGGCTAGTTGACTGAGAGGAGAAACATAACTCAAGCAATTTTCTGCCATCCATGGACTAATTGTGATCCTCCGCACATCTACCACATATGGTAAGATGGCCCTACCCTTCAATGAAGAGATTTAGTCTAAAAACGTCAAAATTCTAGACAATCCTAAGCTGGTGTTGTGTCCTCCATAGCTATAAATTTATCATACATTATCTATTTCTATGTGTATGACAATCCTAGACTAGCATGCTCTAAGGTAACATAACGAATTGACAGTGTAACCAATGGAAAATTACACCACTTTGGCCAAAGTATTCATCGTGCCCATAATTTGAAATGGATGTCACATGGTCATCCACCA
>VDFB02090689.1:0-24615 GCA_007258455.2 Sequoia sempervirens
AAGTATGTTCAATGCTTGCAACTACACAATCCTCATTTTCTACATTACAGATTTGGTTATCTTCAATGTTTGTTTCTACCATTAGTTTTTCCAAACCTTGTCCCCTTACTAACTTGGTGATCTGAATTTCCATATTAAATTCTTGGGTCTTATTGATCAATCTACATCTTTTCCCTATCACTTCTATCTGCACCAAGATATCCTTCAAAGCTACATGTGGTACATATGCAATTACTTTGGCTCCAACTAGGTATGGCCTAAAAACTTTTGTTGCCTTAACCAATGCATATGCTTGTTTCTCCATGATATCATAGTTTAATTCTACTTCCTACAGTGACTTGCTAAAGAAGGATACAGGTTGCTCATGGCCTTCATCATTCTTCTGTAACATAACAGTTGCTATGGTGTGAAATGAGGCTAAAGAGAATATTTGAAAAGGTTTGGTAAAATCAAGGGATTTTAGAATGGGGGCTTCTTTGATGGATTTTTGATGGATATAAAGGCTTCTAGGGCTTCTACAGTCCAATCTATTTTTTCTCCCTTTTTCAACATTTTGGATATAGGTTTAACAATCTCAGTAAAGTTTGACACAAACATCCTAACAAAGTTAATTTGTCCAAAAAATGATTGAATGGCTTTGACAGTTTTGGGAATAGGGATTTTATCTATAACTTCTACTCTTTTAGGGTCTATTCTAATTCCTTCTTTTGACACAATATGACCTAAAATTTTACCTTTTGTGACAACAAAGTGACACTTTTTTGGATTAATATTGATACCATATTCCAATGCTCAGATGAATATCTTCTCCAAATGTTCCACACGATCTTCTACCCTTTTGGAAAAAGAAGTGAGGTCATCTTGGTATACTACCATTATAGCATTAACTAAATCTACAAATGCCACATCCATGGCCATTTGGAAGGTTGGCCCTACATTTGTGAGACCAAATGGAATTCTCACATAAACATACGTCCCCCACGGGGTGGTAATAGTTGTCTTATATTGTTCAAACTCTTTAACTTTGACCTAATTGTAGCCAAAAAATTCATCCATCATTGACAACAACTCACACCCTATCACTCTATGAAGTATGGCTTCCATATTTAGGAGAGGGTAATTATCTTTGAGGGAGACAACATTTAAATTTCTGAAATCTACACACAACCTAATATCCCCATTCTCCTTTCTTATTGGGACCAAATTTGAGACCCATGTTGAATGTCTAATAGGATTAATAATTCCTCCATCTCTGAGTTTTTACGACTCCTCTTGCATCTTAGGCTCCAAAGTTGGGTTGATGGGCCTTTTCTTTTTCCTAAATGGCTTTGTGTCTGGTTTCAATGGGATCTCATGTTGGAATAAATCCTCTCTATATGCCTTGAGATCCTCATAAGACCAAGCAAAAACATGCTTGTACTTTCTCAACAATGCAATCAACATTTTTCTTATTATTGAGCTTATTTTATTTCCAATATATACCTTTTTAGGTGCTAAATTGACCTCTTCAACATCTTATTTTTTAATTGGTATTTGCTTCATGAGAGCTCAGTCATTACCATTAAATACTCTTTCTAGTGCCACAAGCCCTTTTGGAAGTTTGTTAGTTTTTAGCTGCACAACTTCTCATCCAAATACAGTTTGTTTTCCATCTACTTCCTCCACAAAATTATTGAAGTAAATCTCCTGAGCTTCATACTAATCTATACAATGAAGAAACTTTATCAGATCAGTATCATCATTAAAAACTTGCTACTTATATATATTGTCAAGGATGGCATGCCTTGTTTTAAATTCAACTTGAGATACCCCATCCAAGGTGATATCATCTCTTCTTAGGGCTACATTAGCTAAAAAAAATACATTATGTTTTTTGACCTATCTATCCATTCAATGGAGAAAGCATCGAATAATTCAATTGTATCCCATACAACATTCCTATATTGTTTCAACCTTTTGTGTCTTGCAACATATCTTGACCTGACTTGTGAAATAATTAATTCAGAATCTCCCAGAATAGTTAGCAATTTGATCTTATGTTTAACAACCATATTCAAACCAATTAGCAAGGCTTCATATTCTTCTATATTGTGTGTACATTCAAATGTTAAAAAAATGAATATTTGAATGTAGTGCCTTCAGGTGAGATAAATACTATCCCTGCTCCATTACCTTTTTGGCTACATGCCCCATCAAAATACATCTTCCACACTCCATGTTGATTCTTGGAAATATGTTTGTCAATTCAATCAGTATTAACTAATTCTGGTTGAGATGGTTCTATTATGAAACTCCCTAAGTCTACATCACCAAAAAAATTTAATTGATCTTGAGGCACATATTCTACAATTTGATTCATCCTTAGTTCCCTATATAACTTGACCTCTTGACCATTTATTGGTATTGTAGCATAGGATAAGTCAAATTGTACATTTCATCCCACTACTATAGTCCACTACCTTGACAAAAGCATTCCAAAATGAGGTGTATCAATCACAGTTATATCTATATTATAAGTTCTTGTGGATAGGCAACCAATTTCACTTCTACATCTTTCATAACTCCCACCACTGGGATAGGTTTGCTATCCATAGCATAGCACTTGCCACCATTAGTATCCACCCACATGCCAAGTTGTTTCATAACCCCCACTAGCATGATATTGATAGCAACACCAAAATTTATCATACAATTCCTCACCAATTTGTTATTTATAAATAATGTAGTAAAGAATGGGTCAAATTTTGGAGGATTTATTAGTGTATCACCCAGACACACTTCTGAGACATTTATCTTTTCTTGCTTATTACTGATCTTAGTAGTCCCCTTATTCTCAGAGTTTGTGTTTTTATCATTCCCATTAGATATCAACTGAATAGCACTATCCCTATACTCCTTAATTTTCATCATTTCAAGTAACGGGGTAGACATTTTTACCTGGGATAAAGCTTGTGTGAAGTCAAAAGAAGAACCTTCTATTTTGATCATTTTATTTTGCTCCAATGACTCTCCTTTAGTTTCCTCTTTTTCTCTTTTGTTTGTGTCATTACTCTTTTGTTTATTTTTATGTGACTCTTTGCTCTCCTCCTTCTGAACATGCTTTTTCCCATTCTTATCAGGCTGCTTATTTTTTGTTTTCTTCAATACTCCTTGTGATTTATCCTTCACAAATATCCCTCTTGGAACACCATCACCTTCATTTACCATTATGTTTCTCAACCAATATTTTCTTTTTGCTTGTTCCACTGTAGAAATAGCTAACTTCTTAATCTCTTCTTCAGTCGATCTCCTTATATTGCAGTTAGGTGGTGCACAAAAAGTGTATTGTTCATCATTTCTTTCTTCAGAATCATAAAATACTTATTGTTCTACGATATGCATGTTGTATTTCTGGTTAACAACATCATATTCATAGCCTTCTTCCTCTAAAGATGAATATTTCTACTCAATGGGATGAAGGGTGTGGGAAGTTAAATAAATTATATGATCTCTCTCTTCATTTTATGTCAACATCTCTTCTTCTTGCATTGATTGAAAAACAATGCAATGATCAGGGGAATGTGGCAAGTCACAAACTTGACACCAAGGATTATTGTTCACCATGTATGCTCCTTTCTTCTTTAAAGGATCAGGAGTCTCTTTATTCTTAGGCCTATCCATCACAGGCTTTCCATCCTTCTAGTTTGTATTCTAAGGCATGTTATGTAACCTTAGCCTCTCATTTCTATATGTATTCTCTTATCTATTTAGAGGATTGTTGAATTGTTGGGGAAAACTTGGATTATCTCTCTTACTTATCATCCCAACAACCTTTCTATTATTTTCAATGGTTAATGTTATTTTTTGAGCTTCAACTAAATGTTTGGGGAACCTATTTCTAAGCTCATAGCCTATCTTTAGATCAAAATATTTTAGATAGATGCTTAATGTAGCAGGGTCTGCTAACTTAGATCCAAGAGGTATTTTATTATGCAATTTAGAAAATATTTGGTTAAAATCATAGAATGACTCATTCTGATATTTTTGGATGTTAATCAATTCATGCAAGGAAAACTTTGGTGCACATTGGTTCCCATACTATTCAAGGAATTGATCATAAAACTCTTGAACTAAAGCAATAGAAGTTGTTGGTAAATTTTTAAACCAATCTCTTGCTTCTTCAATTAATGACATCATAAATAACCTCATCTGTACATCTTCATACTGCATATCCAAGTCTTGAATAAAAGCATTAAAATTCCTTAAGTGTTCCTCAGCTATGACTGTACTACTTCCTGTAAATTTTGGGACAAGACCTCTCCAACTACTATCCATAGGGTAAGGATATATTTGGAATCCTATTAAGTAAAATTTCCTAGTCATGGTTATGTAATGCTGAGGAGGTGGGTTCTGAGGATGTTGGTATTGGTACAATGGGTTGTTGTATTGTGCATGAGGTGGTGGCATATATTTTTGGCCATGGGATGGGTGAGCATTCAGATGTTGCAATAGATTTTTAGGTGGAAAATTTGGCTATTTGTATTGACTCCCTGATTGATTTTGTGGTGCTTTTGGTGGATTTGAAGGTCCTACATTATTATTCCCTTGCCTGTGAGGTGGTATATATTTTGGGAGGTTAGCTATTTGGGCATCAAACTAGGCTCTTTGCAACTTCAAATCCTAGAGCTCTTTTATCACTTGGAGCCTTTGTTCATACTCTACTTTTGATCTCTCCATTTCTTGTCTTTCATACTCCATTTGTACATTTAATTCCTCCTTGGTCATAAATTCATAATTTTCTTCAGGGGCTGTATTATCAGTAGGCTCATTCTGATTCCCTTCAAGTAATGTCATTTTATGATCATATTCTTGTTATTGTCTGACTCTTTTAGCCTCAATTTCAGCCATGAGTCTTACCTCTTTCTTAAGATCTAGTTGATAGAAAGGATTCCTTTTCTCCTCAGGAGTATGAGGTTCTCCTACTGAGCTATTTTCATTTTTCAATGTATCATAATAGTTATACGTCTCAAAGTCAGGTTTTGATGCTTTATCCTTATTTTTCATGGACATGTCATTAGATGCCTTTGTACCCTTATCATTCTAATGTGTCCATTATTTATTATCACTAGGACCTCAATTATACAGGGACCTTCTACCTTGCATTGCTTGACCTTTAGAAATTATTCCTTCTAATGTGTATTATATCTTTATTCAAAGTCACCACTCACTTATACAAAAGTGAGAAAATTATATAATTTCTTATTCCCAGTAGAGTCTGTGTAAGATATTTGACTCTATGACAAGGCCTTGATTCTGAGTTGACTCCTCAGTAGAGTCGCGAAACTGTTAGGTCTTAAAAATGCTAGTTTGAAACCACAAGAGGTTGCCAAGCTCTAGATACATTTTTGGATAACTTATAAGGAAAAATGATTAATTTGAACCTTCTACTCTTTGGGCTCCACCATACCTAGGTGGGTATACCTATGTGAATGAAGCAGACTTGAACTATGTGTTTCTTCCTTAAGCAATCTATCCACAATGGAAATTGGAAGTGGAGAGATGAAATCCTAATTGGTATAAGTTGTATAAGAAATATCAAGGTAAATATGTTCAGTTAACAGATGTAAAGTTTGTATTAGCTAAAATAAAACTAAATAAATAAAATGGGTGAGACCAATGCCTTGTTGGGTATATGGAGTTAAATGAAAACCTAAGATGAGTGGCTTACACTTGGAAGAATTTCTAATTGTTTGGCATATCAGTATTAGTTTATAACTTGTATAAACATGCAAAAATGTAATTACCATATTCTTCTTAATGATCCAAATGACACTTCCAAATTACTGTGAATGACTAAAAGGATTTAATCTTTGCTTGAAAGAACCAATTAATCATACCACACAAATATAGAAAATTTGCATCAATAAATTGAATATATACTTGATATATCAATTCAAATAATAGAGAAATATTAACTTTGGAGACAACATGATAATATATTCAATTAATTCAACAAACAATTGATACCAACCTAGCGCCACCAAATCAAATATTTTTCATTAAATTCTTCAACATTTACACATGCATCTTGGTCTCTTGTGATGTAAACATTGTAGTTATCCCTATTCACCTATTTCCTTATCTCTAATCTAATATCTCCTTTTGGTATTGGTCTCTTGAATTTATATAAGAGGCAACAAGCTTCAAACCAAAGGTCATGTCTTTTGGTAACAAAACATAATCATGAAATTAACCATAACTGAAATAATTAAAAATAGAAATGTGCTCCAATTCATTAGTCTTTGAGTAAAAATCCTGTGGTCATCTAAGACCTATGCAAAGCCTTTACTGTATGATTAATCTATCCTTGTAATGATCATGATCAATCCTCGTCCAAGCCCAAATACTTCTCCTACCATTTACTTATTGTCAAATCATTTGGCCATTTAAATTCTTGAGCAGCAGTAAGATTTGTGAGATGATTCTTCCACCTATTATCGAGCAAGTTCCTGACATCTACTACAAATTTCATGTATCCATTGTCTAGTATTACAATTCCATCAAGAAAATTATGAAACCTATCAAGGATGATATCCCCATCATTCTATATGTGTTTCAAGCACTAAGAACTCATTTGATCAAACTCATCCTTCCACTCATCCACACCTTTTAGTTGATTATCACCTTTAATGACTAAAGGGCTGAAGATGTGTTTTATCACATCAAATGCATTCCTTCTATTCTCCACTTTCTTCTTCATGTCTATTAAATAATTGTGCTCCTCAATTATCCCCTTCACCATTTCCTTAGTAGGTTTTAGCCTTGGAGGGGCATCTAGATCCCTTTTTGTTTCCTTGCATATAGTAGTTAGAATGTGATAGGTGGGCTACCATCTCTTCTAGAGTTCCTCAAGATAGGTGAATTAGCACTTATCTATTCCAAAGCCTTAACTAGATTGCTAAACCTCTCATGTACTCCACCTATCTTTTCCTTCAATATCTCAATTCTATATAGGGAGTCTAACTCCACTCTCTTGTGTGCATAATTTCATCCTTTTAGACCATTTTGTTTCATTTTGATACAAAATAAAATGACACAACAAAGAATATTTTATGAAAGACATGGGAGCCTTAGCCTCTTTGACCTACAACAAGCCCTCACGTATTTGTTCTTCAATCACAAAAGAAAAATAAAATTCAACATTTGACTCTGGATGTTGAATGATCATAGCCATCCTCATCCTACTAACATGTTATCCTATACGTTTATTCCAAGAACTTGACACAATGCATGATATGTATTATTGAAGTAAACTTGAAAATCAGACACTAGAAAAGGTTCTACTTTTGAGGAGGGGATGAGAAGTATCATGTTGTTATCACCCCTTTTTATGTGCAAGAGGATCTCATCACTCCTATAAGTTTTGCTTAACCTTTTGTATTCTTGTTCCAATTTCCCCAAATTCACTTTTGTAACAGCTTGTTTGTTCAAATTGAAACACTTAATAATGGCTTCCCTTGAAACATCTACTAAAAACCCACCATCTGGGAGCTTGAAAATATTTTTTGGGGCATGGTATCTATTTCCCAGGGCTTTAATCAGCTCAATTTCAATGAAAACATTTGGAACTATCAATTTGGCCAAGTCAAGGGTCCACAGGTTTGATGCCAAGACCTTGTCATTTATGTTCCTATAAAAATACCAGTACAAATTCCACCCAGATTGATGAATAATAGGATCCCTACACCCCTAAGCTAAATATTTGAAGACCTTTTTTGGACCCTTATCTAATAAACTAGGTAATAGAGAAAGCAATGGAAATTGTAAAGAGGTTTGATTAGTTTTAGCTTCATCCTTCTTAGCTCCTACTTATGCTTTCTTTGGTGCCATTGTTATAAATTCAATGAGTATTGAATAGAGCTTACCCAGAATATAGTTTTCCTTGGAGAATTCCTTTCATTTCCACACCTCGAGCTCATTTGCACTTAGTCTCTACTACTATGAATGAGAAATCTCAGTCTACTTTGTTTATTTCCACACTAAGCTGCATTAACTCTCGAATCATAAATTCTCATCATTCAAATCTTTTGCATTGAGCTCAATTTCATATTTTAATGTTGACTGATGTGACTGGCTTGCCTTAAATGCTTCAATGGTTGCTTACCACATTATCTCACTTCTCTTTTCACCCCCTATGGTACTGCAGTACATATTTTTACCTTTCTTTAGTATACCACACTACTGCGCACCACCTTGGTCTTCCTTGTGGTACTGCAGTGTATTCTTGGTTCATATATTACTATACCACTCTATTATGGGCTACCTTTCTTCTTACTATGGTACCGTGGTGCCATCATCTTACTCCTACTCAATATACCACTTTACCATGGGCTATGTTTTAACCCTCCATGATATGGAGGTGTCTTCTTATTACTATTCTCTAGTTTACTGCTCTACTGCGGGTCTTGTTCTACCCCTCCGCAATATAGCACTTTTCCTTGATGACTATTCTTCATTACACCACTCTACTATGGGTTATGTTCCATCCCTCCATAGTATAGTGGTATCCTTTTTTTAATATTGCTCATTATACTACTCTACCATGGGCTAAGTTTCAACCCTCCACGGTATAACAATAAAAAGATTATAGTGTTAGCTTCCTTTACCATGCTACCCGTGAGCTACTTTACAAGGATTTGTGTGTTGGGACTTAAAATTTCATACAAATTTTAATCCCCATATTCAAAAAGTTAATTTTAACACTCAGGAGTACAGTTGAAAAATCTGCTCAAGTGGCTCACTTTGAAAAATCACAAAATGAAGTTAGTACAATTTCAATGAAATCCCTTTGCAGACGTGTTCATCTAACATATGGGAGTATGCACGCCAATTTTCAGCTTCATCCATCAGTTTTGACAAAGTTTCAGAGGGCCAAGTTTAAGGGTTTTTGAGAAAATCTGCTGTCAGTACAATGAAATCTGTTAAAATGGTCAAATTTGAGGGTGAATATTAAGCAAATGGATGATGATAATGAAAAACTGATTGGTGCCTTCAATTATCTACACCAAATTCTACCTCCATGCCAATTTTAGGTCTCCAGGATCATTTGATATTTTTGCAAAGCCAAAACCAAATGAATTTTACACAGTTTGGAAACTGCATTTCTAGAACAGCTACAACATGGTCAACTTTGGTGTTTGATATTTCATGAACAAGATGGTTGGTGAAAAAAACTCTTCCACACATGTTCACCATGCCTAAATGAGCTAATATCCAAATTTATAGCTTCTCAAGATCACATTTGATATTTTTTCAAAAGGGGAAATGGAGGGTTATAATTGAGCTTGACAATGGTAATTTTCAGAAAATGCTGAGTAAGCAACTTTGGAAATTTATAGTTTGCAATTCCGAAAACTTCATGCCAAACATTTTGACGAGCATACTCTCCTATCACAACTCAACATGTATATGCATTTTCATGGTCGTCGGAAGGAGTTCTGGTATGTTTTTTAATTATTTTGCAATTGCCCCGGGCTAGATTTGGCACTCCAAAAAAGTTGCAAATTTTGAAATTATAAGGATAACCCAGTTGGTGTTTTGGCCTCAAATATCTCCAATTTCAAATTCATTGAATTCTGAGGTCATTTGGTGCATTAATTTAAAATTTCATTTTTCTCACTACATGCTCGACAGGTCAGTTTACAAAGGAAGTACTTTGATTTGGCGAGCTGTTTCCAAAATAATTGATCGCAGTCCCTTGAAAATTTTCGTGGCTCCAGGATGCTCCGTGTGCCCACAGTGAAATTAATTTATTTGCTCTCCAGCCAAAATTGAAAAATTCTTTCTTAAGTTCTAAAGTTCAAATGACATATATTTTAAAACATTAGGTATGTTTTAAAATGAATATGGATGCTTTCAAAACCCTAAATATTTTAGTGTTTTATAAAGTTTAAACTTCGTAAAATATTTGGAAAATGAATAAGCAATGAAGAAATTTATCGGCAAGAGAAGGGAGGTTGGAGTAAGTTTTCTCGAGTGAATATGTCACGCTGATGAACATATTATTTTGAAGAATATAAACTTCATGTTTTTACTAAGGGGTTATAAGGTAAACAATTATTTTACCCACAAAAGCATATTGGCTAAAATTTATAAAATATTTGCACGAGGAGTTGAGATATTTTCACCAACTGGATATATAATTATCTTTTGATTTACAATAGAAATGTATTCCCATTTTGTGTGAATTAATCAATTGAGGTATGCACCGAATTCGGATTTTAAATTCTTTTTGGATGAATCATAGTGATTTAAAGGAATTTCTTTTGGATAATTAGAAGAAGAATTAAAGGTAAGAAAATAATTCCTAGCACCAATTTATGCAAGTCATAAAATTTGAGTGAAAGTTATACCCACGTCCAGAGAGAACCCTCATTCTCAAAATGCCCTGTAACTAAAGAGTTAAAGCCAAAGGGAAACACATATCATTTACCTCTTGACTCCATTAGCCCAACAAAAGTAGGCATTGGTCACACCATCCATATCTTAGAATTCTATAAAATCTTTGTTTAAGAAAACATTCACATTTCAAATTTAATATTAGGAGTAGGAGTAGTTTGCAAGCTTTTATCTATTACATTTGTGCCATCATAATAGATCCATCAATTCAGTCAAGTCATACAACCTTAAGTCTACTTTATTCACATAGGTACACCGGCCTAGGTTTGGCAACACCTGAAGAGTAGAAGGTCTAAACCATTTGGCCTTGTCTGTTACCCTAAAATGTACCAAGAGATTGGCAACCTCTTGAGGTATTTTACCTGCATTTTTGAGAGCTAACAAATTGACGATTCTGCTGGGGATTATTTCAAGATATCTAGTTGAAGACCATCATATAGAGTCATTGAAAAGAGATTCATAGTTTAGAAGTTTGAGGAAAAGTGATTCCACTGGGGTAAATCAAGAGAAATTTCAAAATTCATTTCATTTTCCTACTTTTTGAAAAGTAGGTGGTGACTCTGGTAAAAATTTGATGAAGAATATAGAAGATAGTTTGAAACTACAACATTATCATTCATAAATAAAGATCACAGGTGAAATATGCATAGCAATTATTCTTTGCCCCATACACATAATGGTGCAGTTGAGAGTTGTGGCAATGAAGGTGATGGAAACCATTCACAACAAGACATTTTTACACCACAAGACCCATATCAAATAAATGCTTATCCTCCTAGACAAAGATTAATAATCTACCAAAACCCATATGGCCCTCCAAATTCTATTTCAGCCATTGATAAACCATTTAACTACAATAATATCCAAGGCTACCCAAATCCTTATCCTTGCAAACTAATAGAATTGTTGAAGCATATCCCTAAATTTCATGGAGAATGGGGTGATTCAGCTTGTGAGCATATAGAGCGATTCAGGGATTTCATTTTGGACTTTCGAATTTATCCGGAGGATGTCATTATGAGATGTTTTTCAAGATCATTGAGGGATAATGCAAGAGAATGGTTTTTAATCTTTCCCATGCAAAGTATATCTTCATGGGAGGATCTCAAAGGAGTATTCCTGAGCCAATATGAGGACAAAGATGATGAGTATTTACATATTCAAGAAGGAAGTCAAGATCATTTAGAGACATTTTTGGTATAAGGAGAAATAAAGGAGAATTTGCACGTTCCCCATTTGAAAGATTGTTTATTGTCTATTGGAAGATACATGTTGATCTATAGCCTAGCGAATCCATGTCTGTTGAAAAATTCATGAGAATATATGACCCTAATTTAGTTAGTTGGCATGAGTCATCAAGGCCAACTACTATTGTAGAGCTGTGTTTATGGATACTCAGACATGAGCGTGCTAGCAATGCTAAATATGATAACACAAAGAATGGTATGGATAAATATGGAGAAAAGGATCAAATAATGCAGCCAATAGAAGAACTTGGTGCAAGTGAAAATAATTCCTATGACAACTTACATTATGAAGATGAAGATACAAAAGGTCTTTCTTTCATAACAGATTGTGACAATGTATGTTATGAGGGATCTATTGAGTATTCAGATTTTGATTTACAACAAGGTGATTCTTGTAGTTCTTGTGATGATCAAGAGGAAGAAACAATGGAAAATGCAAATTCATTTGATAGTGAACAAATAATACTTCTAGTTCTGAGATGAGAACCATAGGGAAACATTTGATAATAAAAAAGGTTTTGTACACTTGAAAATGGTTTTCATTTTTCAAATCATTATATGATGAAGAAGATAGAAAGAAAGATCGAGATGAGATTTTTTCCAAGGTATGCTTGCTAGAAAAATCAATTTTATGTGTTTTCAAATCCACTTTATGTTGAAGATGAAGTGTTCTTGATAATCAAAGTGATGCACCAAGTGGTGTAGAAAAATGAATATGAGATCAACATTTGAGCTACGATTTTTGATGATAGAAAGAATAAAGAACAATGACGATATGGTGGATGATGAAGCATATTCACTCAATAGTGAGCAAATCTGGTCTGTTGGAAAATGGAGTATATAAATATACACATCAAGATTCAGAAAATTTATCTCCAACATCAATTGATTCAAATATACATGATGATGGTTGTGTGGATCATAATTTTGTGTCACTGCCAATTAGTGATATGCAAGAAGTAAAAGATCTTTCAGATTTGATTATTTCAAAAAATGTTGATATGATAGAATTCTCAAATTTACATAAGAAACATTCTGATAATGAATTCTCAGTACAACCAGGAGACTATTTTGCAGTACATGATAATGAGCAAAATAATGAGAAATGTTGCACTAAATATGCATACACATTGTATGTTGAAGATAAAGAAGATTTATCACATGATGATGAAGAATACAAACAAAAGAATGGTGAAAGAAACCCGGGTCAAATTGAGCACAATAATTTTCTAAAAAAAAATCAATGATAGTGGTAGGGTTGATTGCATAAGTATTCTTAAAAAGAATTTGACAAAAACAAAACAGAGCAAGGTATTTGACAGGGGAAAATAAAGACAATTATTTTTGGTGGCCTTGAGCCATCAGCTGTGGTATGGATTTTTAAAAACCATATTAGTTCATGACAGAAAAGAATTTGAATCTGCTATTCAAAGAATAAAATATTTGGTCTGCTCTTCCAGAGATCTGGATTCTTGTAATGATCTCACAATCATTCATCCCCAGACGGAGCCACTATTGGGACTTAAAATTTCATACAAATTTTAAGTCCCCATATTCAAAAAAGTTAATTTTAACACTCAGGAGTACAGTTGAAAAATCTGC
The DNA here is from genome assembly GCA_007258455.2 of Sequoia sempervirens. Lineage (NCBI taxonomy): Eukaryota > Viridiplantae > Streptophyta > Pinopsida > Cupressales > Cupressaceae > Sequoia > Sequoia sempervirens. Next base: position 13,287 of record VDFB02090689.1, read on the forward strand.
TCAAGTGGCTCACTTTGAAAAATCACAAAATGAAGTTAGTACAATTTCAAGCGAAATCCCTTTGCAGACATGTTCATCTATCATATGGGAGTATCTCTGCAAGTTTTTAGCTTCATACAATTTGTTTTGACAAAGTTTCAGAAGGCCAAGTTGAAGGGTTTTTGAGAAAATCTGCTGTCAGCACAATGAAATCTGTTAAAATGGTCAAAGTTGAGGGTGAATATTAAGCAAATGGATGATGATAATGATAGACTGATTGGTGTCTTCAATTATTTACATCAAATTCTACCTCCATGCCAATTTTCAGGTCTCCATGGAATCATTTGATATTTTTGCAAAGCCAAAACCAAATGAATTTTACACAGTTTGGAAACTGCATTTCTAGAACAGCTACACCACGGTCAACTTTGGTGTTTGATATTTCATGAATGGAGATGGTTGGTGAAAAACCCTCTTGCACACATATTCACCATGCCTAAATGAGCTAATATCCAAATTTATAGCTTCTCAAGATCACATTTGATATTTTTTCAAAAGGGGCAAATGGAAGGTTATAATTGAGCTTGACAGTGGTAATTTTCAGAAAATGCTGAGTTAAGCAACTTTGGAAATTTATAGTTTGCAATTCCGAAAATTTCATACCAAACCATTTGACGAGCATAATCTCCTATCACAACTCAACATGTATATGCATTTTCATGGTTGTTGAAAAAGTTCTGGTATGTTTTTTAATTGTTTTGCGATTGCCCCAGGCTAGATTTGGCGCTCCGAAAAAGTTGCAAATTTTGAAATTCTAAGGATGACCTAGTTGGTGTTTTGGCCTCAAATATCTCCAATTTCAAATTCATTGAATTCTGAGGTCATTTGGTGCATTAATTTAAAATTTCATTTTTCTCACTACATGCTCCAACAGAGTCAGTTTACAAAGGAAGTACTTTGATTTGGCGAGCTGTTCAAAATCCGTAGAAACCCACTTCCAAAATAATTGATCACAGTCCCTTGCAAATTTTCGTGGCTCCAGGATGCTCCGTGTGCCCCCGGTGAAATTAATTTATTTGCTCTCCAACCGAAATTGAAAAATTATTTCTTAAGTTCTAAAGTTCAAACGACATATATTTTAAAACATTAGGTATGTTTTAAAATGAATATGGATGCTTTCAAAACCCTAAATATTTCAGTGTTTTATAAAGTTTAAACTTTGTAAAATATTTGGAAAATAAATAAGCAATGAAGAAATTTATCGGCAAGAGAAGGGAGGTCGGAGTAAGTTTCCTCGAGTGAATATGTCACACCGATGAAGATATTATTTTGAGGAATATAAACTTCATGTTTTTACTAAGGGGTTATAAGGTAAACAATTATTTTACCCACAAAAGCATATTGGGTAAAATTTATAAAATATTTGCACGGGGAGTTGAGATATTTTCACCAACTGGATATATAATTATTTTACCCAAAGGAATGATTTAAATCGGAAGAAATATTTCATTCAAACAAAATAAACTGGAATATTTTTCACCAATGGAATTACAAGAGTGAATAAATTATTATTACAAGCATTTTTTCATGATGGATTCGAGAAGTTCTGAGTATGTTTTAATTGTTTTATGATTACTTTTCGGGCTAGATTTGGTATTTGTGAAAAAGTTGCAAATTTTGAAATTATAAGGATGACCCAGTTGGTGTTTGGCCTCAAATATCTCCACTTTCAAATTCATTGAATTATGGGGTCATTTGGTGCATTAATTTAAGTAGGTTATAGTGAGTCTTTTGAGTATTTTTTCTTGAATAAGGTCAATCAAGACCATTAGACATGTTTTAGGTTGAGTTTTTAAGTTTTGGAGTCAAAATGTGAAGTATTGCAATCTTGCACTCAAGGTGTTCTTGTAGCCTTTGAAGGAAAACTTTTGAGTTTATATAGGGAGATGTAAGATTTGAGTCTAGTGGATTTAATAAGGCTATTTACAAGCCTTTGATATGGTCTTAGGAGTCATAAGTTGCAAACATTGCACAAACATTTCAATATACTTGTAAATGTGACAAATTGTGTAAAAGGGGGTAATTAATCCTCCAACGGTCATTAGTGATTCAAAATTCAGTTGTAAGGTGGTTGGACGATGGTTGGGACTAGGAAAAACTTTTAAAGGAATGAGAATCACATTTTGTATGGTTGATTAGAAGATTTGAAGAAAAGAAATCAATAAAACTCTGCTAATTTCTCAGAATTTATGTGTTTTTGCTTCTTTTCAGACTAGTACAAAACTGTATAGGTTGTTCATGGTCTGATATCATGAATTTTTCAAGATACATGCTTTTACTTTGTATTTATTTTGGTTTGAAGCTCTAACTTATCATTTGGTATGTGGAATCATCAAATCTCAAAAACTGCAATGTTTTGCTAAGACAAGGGTTTGTGTGAGATTTAAGCCATGAAATGACCATCCCACCTCTTGTTTGTGACCTGTTACTCATTGGGATGGCTTGGTGTATGTTATTATAGGGTTTCATTTTTGTTTGACTATTGTAGCATGAGTTCAAAGCTGATGAGTTGGTGTTCTTGATCAGAAATAAGCATTTTTCCATATGAAGTTGATGTGCCATGGTGGTGATTTGAAAATTTCTAAAAAATAATGGTCCATGTAATGAATTTTTAACTTTGTGCAAGGTCCATAGAACCTGTTTGATGCATTCATTGAGTTTGGAAAGGTATGGGTATAGGAATTTTAATAAATCCTCATGAATAGTGCACAAAGCAAGGGTTTTCAGGTTTGGCATGAATTTGTCCATACCAGTGGAATCCTTTTGTTATTTTGGAGGTTTGAGTACATAAGAAATTCTACCCCAAGGTTTCAAGGTCCTATGATAAGTTTGAAGGCATGTTGCTTTGCAAATTAGGCCTAATCACCACCAAGTCCTGTAGAAGGGATGATTTTTAGATTTGGTCCAAAGGACTTGCACTGACATCGAACATGTGTAATAACTCCCAAAATGGGTGTCTGTAAACCATCAAAATTCTTGCTCGCCATTGCTGGCATAATTACTCAATTTATTACACTTGCATTAGTTTACTTAGGTAATATTTTAATTCCTAGGTTAATTATTGTCATCCTTATCTTGTTGAGCTATATTGTTGTTCAAGATAAGATTAGGGTTATGCATAGTTGCTTTTATAAAGAAAATCATCTCATGTAATTATTATGAATTATTGAATAATAATATTTTGCACATCTTTTGCAATAACTTTCTTTTTCCTCGACATTTTCTTTTGTGGAAGGTTGTTTGGTTTGCATGTTTGATCTTGGTTTCTAACATGGTATCGGAGCCTTGATTTGCAGCCCCTTCTTAGAGTTTTGGAGAAAATCATTGCAGAGATCATTTGAGGTTCCTTGAGGGTTTCATTCCTTGAGTATATTTATGAAGCATCTTGGATTAGATCAAGCATTTCCATTGGAATTAGAGCACCGAAAAAAGTTATTATATGAATTTTCATGGTCGCTTGGAGAAGTTCGAGATGTTTTTAATTGTTTTGCTATTGCCTCGGCCGATTTGGCACCTCAAAAAGTTGCAAATTTGAAATTATAAGGATGACCTAATTGGTGTTTCTTGGCCTCAACATCTCCAATTTCAAATTCATTGAATTCTCGAGGTCATTTGGTACATCTAAAAATTTCATTTTTCTCACTACATGCTCGACAAGGTCAGCTTTACAAAGGAAGTATTTCGATTTGGCGAGCTGTTCAAAATCCGTAGAAACCCACTTCCAAAATAATTGATCACAGTCCCTTGCAAATTTTCGTGGCTCCAGGATGCTCCGTGTGCCCCCGGTGAAATTAATTTATTTGCTCTCCAGCCGAAATTGAAAAATTATTTCTTAAGTTCTAAAGTTCAAACGACATATATTTTAAAACATTAGGTATGTTTTAAAATGAATATGGATGCTTTCAAAACCCTAAATATTTCAATGTTTTATAAAGTTTAAACTTTGTAAAATATTTGGAAAATAAATAAGCAATGAAGAAATTTATCGGCAAGAGAAGGGAGGTTGGAGTAAGTTTCCTCGAGTGAATATGTCACACCGATGAAGATATTATTTTGAGGAATATAAACTTCATGTTTTTACTAAGGGGTTATAAGGTAAACAATTATTTTACCCACAAAAGCATATTGGGTAAAATTTATAAAATATTTGCACGGGGAGTTGAGATATTTTCACCAACTGGATATATAATTATTTTACCCAAAGGAATGATTTAAATCGGGTGAAATATTTCAATCAAACAAAATAAACTGGAATTTTTTCACCAACGGAATTACATGAGTGAATAAATTATTATTACAAGAAGGGTGTATTTTATTGGGTAAAAAATACTAACGGAGATTTAAAGTAATAATCATGGTGTGATTATTTTAATAAAATAAAGTTGCAATCTTGATTTTTCACTGAGAGGTTATTCAAAGTACAAATGTTTTTATTAAGGAGTAAAACATTCTCTAGGGAGTTAAAATCATTTGAAGATTCATGGAGGGGGTAATTATTTTACCCAAGGATTATTTTATTAAATTGAATAAGCCAAGATTTTCGAAGCAAAAGGATTAGTGAAGATTGTTAAGATCTCAAAAGTATTGTGAAATGATGATTATTATTCATGAAGACACAAGGATGAAGATTAAAATATTTAATTTGCCGATAAGGAAACTAATTAAATATTTTATTTTTCCGAGAACAATTAAACAAAGAGCTGCGCCAAAAGGAAGAGTTGCACTAGATGGATGTCATGAAAGGTTGTAACCCTAAAATAATGTATATATGTCAAATGAAATCAAATGAGGGAGGAATATTTAGGAGAAATAAGTAGGTTAGGTAGTTGGATAGGGTGAACAGTTGCCGAAATAAAACATCATGCTGCATATTGTAAAATCCTTTCAAATTATTTAATGGAGAAGAATACATAAATTTGGTGAAATCCTTTCTTGGTGTTCAGTTGTTGTGATGAAATTATTTACATTTTTTATCTGGTTTTCTCCAACTTGAGGTATTTTAATCATTTAAATCAGTATATCAAGTATATCTCTAATTTATCGAAATGTATTCCCATTTTGTGTGAATTAATCAATTGGTGTTTGCAAGTTAGATTTAAATTCCTTTGGATGAATCACAGTGATTTAAAGATTTCTTTTGGATAATTGAAGAAGAACCTAGTAAGAAAATATTCCAACACAATTTATGCAAGTCATAAATTTAGTGAAGTTTTATGCCAGTCATAGAACCTCATTCTCAAAATTCCTAGCAACTAGAGTTAAGCCAAAAGCGGGGAAACACATATCATTTACCTCTTGACTCCATTAGCCCAACAGAAGTAGGCACTGGTCACACCATCCACATCTTAGAATTCTATAAAATCTTTGTTCAAAAAGCATTCACATTTCAAGTTTAATATTAGGAGTAGGAGTAGCCTGCAAGATTTTATCTATTACATTTGTGGCATCGTAATAGATCCATCAATTCAGTCAATTCATACAACCTTAAGTCTTCTTTATTCATATAGGTACACCTGCCTAGGTCTAGCAGCACCTGAAGAGTAGAAGGTCTAAACCATTTGGTCTTGTCTGTTACCCTAAAATGTAACAAGAGATTGGAAACCTCTTGAGGTATTTTACCTGCGTTTTTGAGAGCTAACATTGTGATAAGGAGGTATGAGGTGAGGTCTATATAGGGTGGCCAATGTGATAGCGGTATGGTGGTAAAAGGTTATTTTGGCTTCATGGATGGTAGTAGAGTGACTTTTTATGAAATAGATGGTATGAATTTTTTATTTCAAGAAATAAAATCCTTAGAATTTTTTATGAAAATTATAGTTCCAACAACCCTGAAACCCAAAATGCAAAATACAATGACTATCCACAAGGAAAAATCATTCAAAAACAATAAGCATTAAATATTACCAAACACAAAGTAGAAGTGAGTGGCAGGAGAGGGCAAAGCAAAAAGAGGGGGTCCCTACTTTTAGTCAGGCAGGTGTGTAAAATGCAAAAGTATCACAACCTAGTGTCCTATTGCTAATACTTCAGTAATAAATAGTTTGAGACTCATGGCATTCCATGACAATACATCCATTGTGTATCTTCAACTTTCTAACTCTTTCACTCATAGTGTTGACACTAGTCAACTAATGCAAAGCACCTTGTTGGTCCATTTTAAGAATTTAGTCTAGTTAGGGTGTTTGAGTCATGATAATGATAAATAATTCCATGATAGGCCATTTTGTAATTTTTTTTTTGGTTTTTAGTTAATTTAAGGTCATTTGAGTCAATTATGTAAAAAATTACAAAATCGTCAAAAATGTTGTGAAGCAAAAATGTAAAATTGCTCTCATATGGAAGCCCAACGGTCATGGGACGTTGAAAGATAGTTTTAGACATTGTAGGAAGTTGGAACGGTTAGTTTTAGGTAGGATACTATTTAAATATATGTAGTCCATCATTGATAATGGTTGTTGAAGAATTTGAAGGAGAAAAATCAATAAGAGATCATTGTTTTTTGTTATTTTCTATGTAAATTAATCAAACCTAGCCTATGTATGGTTTCAAACAGGTTGTTATTCATCTAAAATGTATGTGAATTGATATATATATGTGTTGAAAAAATTTCAAAGTTGATTTTGAAGGATTTTTCTTAAGATTCAAGAAATCAGTAGGCAGATTACTAAAAGTGGTGAGAAAATAGGGGTTCAAGGGTTTGAGGCCTAGAATGAATTAAAAGGTCATTCCACCTACTGTACAGGTTGTAGTTCATTGGAATGGGCCTAGTTAGGATAGGATTTTATGTAGGAATATATATTTTTTGTGGTAAATAAATTTGAATGGTTTTGTAATGTTGCCCCTGTGCTAAATGTTGAGTTTTGGCCAATAAGGCATAGCTAGGAGGGTTAGGTTGTGGAATTAGTTGTGGAAAAGGCTTGAACCTGATATATTTGGAGTGAGGAATGGTATTTTTATGTGTTATGAAGGTCTACAAAGACAAGAGGGGTCAAATGTATGATAAGGCATGGAGCCCTAAGGGAAGAAAGGGTGAAAATAGGTGAAATTGAGTGGTTTTATGAAGGAAGTGTATGAGAATCTTGGGGGAAGCATAATATGAGGGTGAATTGAGTTTGAAAAGGTAGAAAAAGAAAGGTTTGTTGTGGTTTCAAGTTTACACTAGGTTTGGAGAATGGGTTTTCAATAAACCCTTGTGAATTTTGAGAAAAGAGAGGGTTTTATGAAAGTGGGTCTTAGTGGATGAGTTGTGGCTCAAGGATTGGAAAATATGAAGTTTTGCAAGTAGTTTGAAGACTATTTGGTGGAATTTAGGGTTGGCAGCAGGTTTAAAAATGTGTTCCTTTGGAAAAATGGTCTAATTGGTGCCCTTTTCAGTGCTAAAGGATAGTTTGAGTAAAGATGGTCAAAAGAGACCTAATATTATTTTGAGGTATGTTTTGTGTGGGGTTTATTGGTCTCTAAAAATATGATTGGTTAGTGGATTTGTTAGAGTTTTTTTAGAAGAGACCTAAAAACAAGGTTTGGTTGCCTACAAGGCAAGTTGGTGGATTGCAAAGAAGATAACCCTAGAGAGGGTCTTAAAGTTTTCAAAATTGATTGAGAGAACTAAATTGTGTTGAAGGGGTTGATGAACTCCCTATCATTGCATCAGTTGGTATCAGAGCATAGTATTGATCTGAGGAAGAAGAGTTGCATTGGAAAAAGGACAAGATGAACACCTTGGTTAGAGAAATGATTGAAGAAAAGGAGATGTTGCAAAGAAAGGCACTTTTCAAAACTACCTACAAGTGTCAAGGTAAGGTATGTACTGTAATGGTAGATTCTAGTAGCCTAGACAATATGGTATCTCAAGAAATGGTTAATAAGTTGCATTTAGAAAGGATTCCCCATGAATCACCTTATTATGTTTCTTGGTTGAATGGTGAGAATACTTTGTTGGTCAAAGATCAATCTTGGGTTGAATTTAAAAGAGGTGGATATAAAGATAGAATCTTGTGTGATGTTTTACCTATGAGTATATTCCATTTATTGTTAGGGATACCATGGCTATATGAAAGACTTGCTTTGTATGATGGAAGGCATAATAGTTATAAAATTGAAAAGGATTGGGTTTTTTCATTTACTATGATTTCATTTGTGGAAAAGTATCCGGTACAAAGCAAGAAAACAAGAGTAATAATGTAGGGCAGCAAGGAGTTCATAATGCGGACATTGAGGTTGCAGCCACTGCAAAGAAAGGAAGTGTTGAGATAGAAATACTTGATAGGGATGCAAAGTTGAAGAGGAAAGAAGATAGTGAAGGTCAAAAGTGAAATGACCTTGAAAGTTCAATACAAGCTTGGAAAGTTTGATGAAGAAAAAGGAGAGATTGGATTTTGTAAAAGGAAAGAGAAAGAAGGTGCAGGACAATCAAATACTATCATATCAGAGGTGTGTAGATCTAATATAAAGGATAGTGAGATAAATGTTTGTGAGATAGGGGAAGAAGGGGAAAATACCCTAATGGAAGAGATGAGAGGAAGAGTTAAAATGACTGCAAGAGAGTTTCCTAAGGAAAGGTAGAATTGGCCTAGCAAGGTCACAGTTGGAGAGGTAAGTTGTCCACTGATTGGACAAGAAGATGAGAGGCAGCGGATGTATAATACAAGAGGGGATGAAAGACCTAATGGAAAAGAGGTCTTAGAGGCATAGATCATTATAGGGACATTCAATTATCCATTAAAAGTAAAAGAAGACATGGTGTGGATACATACTATCATAATAGAGATAAGGAAGATTGAGAACATAGTAGTATTAAGGGTAGATGGTTTAAAGATAGTGATGAAAGAAAGAAGTGGAAGACGAGAAAATAGGTAAGATTGTGTCAAGGGACAAGGGATAGTGTGAAACCATTCTAAGGCTTGAGGATGTCAAGTTGATAGAGGTAGGAGGTAGGAATAAAATTTTGAAACTTAATATAGAAATGGTTAAGAGTGATTTGGTTGTGGGAAGACAACCTTGGGAAAAGAAACAAAATGAGAACATGGTGAGAGAAGTAAATTGTCCATTCATGGGATAGGTAGTTGATGAATCTAAGAGTACAATGATGACAAAGAGAGAGAGTTTAGTGTAGGTCAGTAAGGCAGAGAATACATTTAGTCAAGAAGAATGGAAAAGGTTGGTGCAAGAGTTTGTAGATATTGAAGAGAGAGTCCATCGTTGAGAATGGTTGTTGAAGAATTTGAAGGAGAAAAATCAATAAGAGATCACTGTTTTCTATTATTTTCTGTGCAAATTCATCAAACCCATCCTGTGTATGGTTCTGTACAGGTTCTTATTCATCTAAAATGTATGAAATTTGATAGATAGAGGTGTTGACAACATTTCAAAGTTTATTTATGGGATTTTTCTTAATATTCAAGAAATTGGTAGGCAAATTACTAAAAGTGGTCAGAAAATAGGGGTTCAAGGGTTTGAGGCCTAGAATGAATCAAAAGGACATTCCACCTACTATATAGGCTATAATTTAGTGGAATGGGCCTTGTTAGGATAGGATTAGATGTAGGAATAGATATTTTGTTTTGGTAAAGGCATTTGAAGGGTTTTTTAATGCTGCCCTTGTGGTAAATGTTGAGTTTTGGCCAATAAGGCATAGCTTGGAGGGTTAAGTTGTGGAATTCATTGTGGCAGAGGCTTGAGCCTGATAGATTTGGAGTAAGGGTAGTTTGATGTGTTATGAAGGTCTACAAATATAGGAGGGGTCAAATGTATGATAAGGCATGAAGCCCTAGGGGAACAAAGGGTGAAAATAGGTGAAATTTAGTGGTTTTATGAAGGAAGTGTATGAGAATCTTGGTGGCAGCATAATCTCAAGGTGAATTGAGTTTAAATAGGAAAAAAAGGGAAGGTTTGGGGTGGTTTAAAGTTTGCACAAGGTTTGGAGAAAGGGTTTTCAATAAACCCTTGTCAATTTTGAGAAAAGAGAGGGTCTTATGAAAGTGGGTCTTAGTGGATGAGTTGTGGCTCAAGGATTGGAAAACCTAAAGTTTTGCAGGTATTTTGAAGACTTTTTGGTGGAATTTAGGGTTGGAAGCATGTTTGAAGATGGATTCCTTTGGAAAAATGGCCTAATTAGTGCCCTTTTCAGTGCTAAAGGCTAGTTTGAGTAAACATGGTCCAAAGATACCTAATATGATTTTGAGGTATGTTTTGTGTGGGGTTAATGGGTCCCTAAAAATATGAGTGGTTAGTGGATTTGCTAGAGTATTTGTGAGAAGAGACCTATAAACAAGGTTTGGTTTCCTATAAGGCAAGTTGGTGGATTGCAAAGAAGATAACCCTAGAGAGGATCTTGAAGTTTTAAAATTTGAGTGAGAGAACTCAAATTGTGTTGAAGGGGTTGATGACCTCCCCATCATTGCATCATCAACCCATGTTGGAATCCATGCATGAAATAACATGTTATATGACCTCCAATCCTGTTCATGTTGAAATTGTTGTTGCTCATGTTCCTCAAGAAAACTTGCAAAGAATGGATAAATCCTTAGAAAACCTTCAAAACCTTGTGAGTGCTAAATATATTATCGATAATATAGTTCCTTCCATAGTTCACTTGTGGAGAATGCTTGATAATGAATTGGGAATATAAATTATGTGTAGCCTAGCTCATATCATTTATGCATTCCTTAACATCACTTTTCCTTGTCTTCACTCATCTCTCAATATCCCTCTCATTTGTGGGAATGATTCAATAAAAGAAGATACAATCATTGATAACCCATGTCTTCCTAATAGCTCCCCTCGTAAAAGGGACACCTTGATATTAGAGAATGGGTGAGTGCAAGATCATGGGAGTCCAAAAGTAGTGATATGATCCAAAAGTGGCTGATGGTCCATTTTTTTGTTTGAATTTGATGAAATGAAAGGGTTTATTGATAATTTTTTTAGTTTTCTACCAATATAAGATATGACTTATTTGGAATTAAATCGATAATTATTATTGATTTTCTACATGCATTCTGACTAAAGTCCTAATTGATAGGTTAATTGAAAAAAAATATAATTCTTAAATGAATTCACATTTTTTGAATCTAAAAGATGTAGCACATTCTATACTTCCCATACTATAGGATACAAAAATAAAAATTTATTTTGATAAATTTTTTACCAAGTTATGGTAGTCAGACAAAAAAGTTTTAATATATTTTTAAAAAAAATGAATAAAAAAATCATAACTGATTATTACTTGCAAAAAAAATATTAAAAAAATTGTGGCACATTTGGGCATGTGTCCTCTACTTATATTGAAATT
>VDFB02090690.1:0-10904 GCA_007258455.2 Sequoia sempervirens
TGGACTCTTTCCTGGCATCCTATTCTTGCTCCTTGACCTTGTCCAGATCAAAGATCCTTTCTAATTGCACCATTCCTCTAGCAATTGTATTGGTATTCAAATTAATTACTCCTAAAGTCCATTTCCGCTTCTTGGAGTTTAGTTTCATCAATGACCTGAGAAGCAAAGACATCTGTACTTGTGATAAAATCTAAGATATGCTTGTCGTCTTCAAATACCTAGAAGTTGGTGACATTATCTAGTATTGAAGGTACTGGGGTTAGTTCCACTGCAAACTTTTTTAATCCAGAAAGAGACAGAGGTTGTAATGTACTAGCGGCCTGGGCAAGAGAGTCAGTTGTTTGGTTTTTACTTCGTGGAATCAATTGAATGTTGAAGGCATCAAATCCTTCAATAAGATCCCATGCTCTGTGTCTATATTTGGTCATTCTTGTGTCATGACAAGAGTATTGCCTACTAACTTTTTTGACTACTAACTTAGAATCTCCAATAACTTGCAAGATCTTAACCTTTTTCTTTAATGTCATTAACAACCCATGAACCAAAGCCTCATATTTTGTGACATTATTCATACAATGAAATTGAAGTCTATGAGAAGCAAAGAATGTCTTACCTCTTGGACTAATTAGCTCAAAACCTGCCCCAGCTCCTTGCTTTGATTTGAACCCATCGAATCTTAAAGTCCAACAACCAACAATTGTAGACTTCCTTGCTTTATCATTTGCACTATTGTTGTTGGATGGTTCTTCTGAAAGCATCATTCTTTTTCCTTTGGGATCCTCTTGGACATTCTGGATATCAATTTTGACTTCTGGAGTGGGGTTGATACATTTCTTTATTTGTTCTACTGCAACCTAGCACAAACAATAGTCCAGTTCTGAATGGGAAGCATTATTCACCTTGCACCATTTGGGCAAGAGTAGTTCTCCAAAGTTCATTCCTCTTCCCAACTAAATATGATCTTCAATGCACTTCTAGATGAACTCTTGAAAATTATATAGCAAGCCCAACTGATTATCTTTTGGATCATCATCATTTTCAACTGGTTCGACTAAGGCTTCAGTACCACTGGATTCCACTATAAGTTCAATAGATGTTGTGTGGAACATAAGAACTTCCTCTACATATGACTCCTCAAGAGGGGTTCCAAGCACATAGTTACCCATACTTACTTCTGATATTCTGTAATCATGTATTTCATTCTAGGTTCTCTTTCGATTCTAATTTGGTTTGGCACTCCCTTCTACGGAAGCCACATGTGAGAATGATCAGTCAAGACATATCCATTCAAGGCCCTGGTAAAGTCCCTTCCCAACATTAGGCCATAGGCATCAGGTATATCAGCCACCTGTATATTAATAACCTACTGAATTCTAGGATCAGAAGCAATCTACATATGAATCATTTTTAACTCCCCTACAACATTGACTTCAGTCCTATCCAATTGTGTAACTTTCTTTTGAGAATTAGCAGGAGTAATACCCATAGCTCTACAGACACCAAAAGGCATAACATTGGTGAAAGCACTAGAATCCAGCAAACAATTATGCAAATTCTTACCAAATATGTGAACATAAATCAGGAATGTAGGTCTGTTTGTCTTCCCCTGAAAGAGAGTTGAGGGAGTATCTACTTGAGCAACCTAAGATTTTTCCTTCTCTTTCCCAGTATCTCTAGGAGGCATGTGGACTTGATTATGAATATGATTTTTACTTCCTACTGATTGGGAACTAGATGCTCTATTGACACTTTCGCTAATCAATTTATCTTGTGACATGAAATTTGCATTATAAGCTCCTAGAACTGCATTCCTAATGGTTGGTGTGATATCCTAAATGTTTAACCTATTCTAAGCCACTAAAATGCAATGAAAAAACATAAAGAAACACCTCAAGATTAGCCTAAGAAATTTGTAAATGCAAAGAGAAAAAGTGTAAAATGATGCAAAATAGATATACCTCCCCTTTGCAGCTGAAGCTCCTTGGTTGGCCCTTGATTTTGATTTGGTTTGTATGCTCCTTGATGGCTCTTGATATAACTAAATGAAAGATTTGACTATGTGCTTGAATGAAAATGCAAATATATGAAATTGATGGCTAGATGAGTGCACAAAATGACAACATTTAGTTGCAAAATGGCTAAGTGTTCTCAAATGCCTTAGAGGAGAGGGTATTTATAGGAGAATTTGAATTCTCTAGAGAATTCAATGGTTGAGATTTATCCAACAAGGCCAAGATGAAGGGCTAAGGTGAGTTGAGGACTCACAAGCCCTCACATTTTGACATGTGGAATGTGAAGTCGATAAAGTTAGGATGATGTGTAGGTGATGTGGAAGGGAGGTATATGATGTGTAAGAAGGAAATGTACCTTGGAAGTACATTGGGAGACAAGAAGATTCCTTGGAGGAATAAATGTGAATTAAAAATTCACATGCTTGGAAGAATCTAGTGGATAAGAGAGGGTCTCCAAAAAGGTGGGAGTTTGTCACATGTGACTTGATGTGACAAGTCAAAGATTCTAGAGATGCATGGGGAAAAAGTTCTAGAGGAGGGAATAAGTGAATTAAAAATTCCTTGGGGGATGGGGAGAGTTGACCAAAGTACTAATTAGGTTTAACTAATTAGTAATTAGAGGATAATTAGGGGTTAATGAGGATTAGAAGCCAACTTGCAAAAGTTAGAGGATGTGACACATCCTAATCAAGGATTAGGCATGTGCACATTCTTAATGAAGAGATTAGGAGATGGATTAGGATTAGATGAAAATGATATGTGAGGAATTAAATAAATGTAATATTTATTTAATTAATTTGATGAAAAGAGGATTAAGGAGGGTAAGGTATTTAATTATTAATTAAATGCCTTAGGGATTTGGCAGAATTAAGGATATTAATTAAATAATAGTAATATTACTTAATTAACTCTGATAAAAGGATGTTTAGATGAAAAGTGATAAATTTGGATAAATTAAGTGTCCAAATTTAGGTGTCTATATTTTTCCCCTCTTTGAGATGGTGTTACGAAGTAGCATCATTTCAAAGAATATTAAAATATAGAACCTAGAGGAAGATGGTTAGATTGGGAAAGATGCCCCAGTCATCAAATGACTGGGAAGAAAAGTGAAGATGAAAAGTAGAATTTCAAGATGCAAAGGACATATGGTTCAAGACTCTCAAGTGTGTGGTGGTGTGTAAAAATGGGTGGATGAAGGATGAGTGTCGTCGATGAGGGAATGATATAACATGAGGATAAGGAAGGATACATTCTGATGAGTGTTGATGAAAGTGTTGTTGATGAGGGAAGGATACATCCCAAAACAACATGAGGAAAAGGAAGGATACATCCTGATAAAAAGGATACATCCCAAAACAACATGAGGAAAAGGAAGGATACATCCTGATAAAAAGGGTTGTTGATGAGGGAAGGATACATCCCAAAACAACACCAAAGGATAGGGAATAATACATCCCCATGATGATGATGATGAGGATGATTGGATCAAGGATTGTAACAAGGCTGGGGATGGGACCAAGGATGTGATTAGATGATTTGGGCTAAATGGAATGGATGGGGTTGGATAGATATGTGTGACGAGGATGAAGGAGGAATTGATGGGGGATACATGGAAGACGATAGAAATGAAATGCAATCCTAATGCAATTTTCCATCTGCAGCGCACTAATTTTTGCTATAGCATAAGACACCAAGTGCCAGGGTATGTGGAACCAAGGCATATTAGTGTCTAATGCATGAAACAAACACAACAAACAAGAAGGCTGTCCAAACACCCCAAAGTCACGAAGACCTTGGTTGGGCCAGGTATTGAGATAACCACAAGCACAAAAGGATGCCCCAGCAGAACACAAGACCTCAGGGATCTTGGTGGGTACTACGTGGGACAACCAAGAAGACACAAACAAACAAAAGATCAAGATATGCCCTTATGTGTACCAGTCAAAGCACACCGTAATATGATGGATCATGGCAGCCTTGACAAGTGATGATAGGGAGCTCAAATGATAAACAAAAGCCAAAAAGTATCAAAAGATCACAATCGAGTTCAAACGTCCTTTGCCATACGATCAAAAGGGATGGATGGGGTTGATGAGGTCTGTTAGGAAGGATGCATCCTGTTGAGACCAAAGATGATGGCTACTAAACTAAAAGATCGTTATGACGTGGGATGTTCAAAATCAATTGGATCTCATGATACTAGTAGATCTCGTTTGTGAAGAACTAGATAGATAAGGTCATAGCATGATGACATAACACAAGACATGAGACTAACACACCTTAAAGACCTAGGGGCTCGAGGGCTGACCAAAGATTAGCCTTTCCTACATGAAAGCACATAGCCCTCATAGTTTGATAAAAGGGTGTTGACTAACCATGGATAAAAGCAGAAAGAGGACGATGAAGACTAATGAAAAATGACAAGGACCGGAGAGACAAAAGCAAAGACTGATGATAGACGATAAAGGAGTGGACGGATAGAGCTTTAAGATCAATGCTAGATGATAGAGGAGCCCCAGGGGTAGATCAAGTGATTGACCTTGCCTACGTGAAAGCACAGAGGAAACATAGTTCGACAAAAGACCAAAGATAAATGATGGAAAAAGGATGATGATAGGATGAGTGAAGGATGATGATAGGATGAGTGAATAAAAATATGGGACTGATATGATGAGATATGATAGACCTATTGGAGTGGATAAAATGATGACAATCACATAAAAATTAGGGATGGGATAGTTATCCAAATCATTAAAATGACTTGGAAGGATGATATGATAGATAGATAGATGAGTGATGAAAAGTGATAGGGGATTGGAAAGATGTGCAAGAGAAGTAGGAGTGATGACGATTAGATAAATGGTATTGGGTTGCATGGAGGGAGGATAAAGATGAAAGAATGGATAGAGAGATAGGGATGGGGGGTGGAAGAAATTGTTTGAATGGATAGGAAGATAAGGATTGGGAGATGAAAGGGATGCTAGGATAGATGGATAGGAAGATAAGGATGGGGAGTTGGAAGGGATGTCATGATAGATGGATATGGAGATGAAGGGATGTTATCATAGATGATGTCTCCAAGGACTATGTTACAAAGGAAGATAAATGCCCCCACTCTAGATATGTCATGTATGATGATGCATGAGGGATGGAAGATGAGTGGATGGGAAGATAAAGGAGATAACTAGAGGAGGATAGGATGGGCGACTAAGGAATACTATAGAGCACGGATAAAGGGAATGTATACCAAGAGGTGTCCAAAGCATGCATAGATAGGCGCCCCTGTTTTGATCAATATCACAAGAAGGATGGAGGGATGGGAGATAAATGGGATATGATGGTAGGATGCAAAATATAGGTGGGATGGAGGGGATGGTTGACATATAGCAAGAAGATAGGTGCATAGATGGAAGCATAGCGGATGGAGGAAATACATATCAAGAAGCTACCCCCAAGTGTGGAAAAGGACGGATGGAGATTTACGCATGACGCCTGTTTACTAGGTTTTCATAATGGTACTTATCCAAGTTGCTTGTTTTCCAAGTTTGCACCATTGGACGGATTATTTTTCTTTACTATTTTATTTTATTTTATTTTTGGATTTTTCTAATTTTTTTGGATGTTTTTTTTTTTGGATATCATGCAAAAGAAGATGAGGATAGGGAGGTGGATATGTGGATTTAGAATACATGCGATAAGGATATGGATGAAGGACTCAAGCATCAAGTTCTATTTGATGCATTAAGAGCCCCTGTTCAAACCGACTATTGGATGTTGGTACAACCTTACTAGGATAAATGGATTATGAATGAGGATGAATTAGAGGAATTTGATGGGGGAGATATGTGGGGTAGTGGGTGGGATGTTGGAAAGGGTATGGATAGAATTATGGGATGGATGTGTGATGGGGTGGTGAGTTCAGGACCAACATTCGCACATATGGTGATGAATGTGAAATGATAGGAGTATTAATGGATGGAGAATGCAAGGGTAATGGAGGAGATGGGATGGAAAATTTTGGAACATAAGGGCCCAAAAAAGACTTAGGAGATGAAAGGGGTGTATGATTAGCTTTTGGATTAGCAACTTTAGATGTTCTTACAAATTTTTAATTTGATGGCATTGAATATTTTTTCTTTGGGATCCACATGGTTTTGATCTTTTCTTTGGTGGACCTTTGCGGGCTACCGATTTGATTTTGATTTTGGATTTTATTTTTCTTTTCTGCAACATGTCGTTTAGAGAGGACATGGGAAGCTTTAGATTCAAGTGGATTTTTAGATTGATACATTCTTGTTTTAACACCCAAAGTGCTTTTGATAGCAATGGGATGGGTGCGAGGAGATGGATGATGTGGAGTGACAAAGGTAGGATTATGAGGATTATGTGTAGATGGAGAATGTGTAGGTATGTTCCTTTATTGATCCTGATTAGGGGACATGCAAGTGGGATGTTTATGATGGATGACATGGATAGGTGATGAATGGATGAAAGGATGAATAAGACGAGATGGAGGAGGTGATTTTAGGGTATAGGGGCCTAAAATAGATGGAGTGGGTGGAGGGACATAAGAACCCAAGATAGATGGAGTAGATGAAGGATGGGGGATGGTGGATGGAGGGATGTAAGGACCCAAAATGGATGGAGTAGATGAAGGAGGAATATGGATGGTTGTTTTGAGGCGATACCATAGAGGAGTGTTGGAAACATATGATCTAGTGGGGCGATGGGAAGAGCCGACATTTCTTTTGAAAAAGGTTTGTTGAGGACATCTAGATGTTGTACCAACATCTTTAGATTGTGAATCTTGGGAAATAGGTCCAAGACCTTGCATGTAGACTTGTTCTTTGACTTGGATGGGCTCCAAAATACCTTGCTCATGAAGGCCTAGACCTTTTCCTTGATAGTTCATTTTCTTGAGCATGTGATCCATGATAGGATTTGTGTTATTCTAAAAACATGATGCGAGTCCATTATTAGGTGGAGGATGATGGGTGGTATATACACTATGTTTTTCTTCTGTGAGGAGGCCACCATGGAAGAATGTGAGAGTACCAAGGGGATATGCAAGCAGTGTGGGGATAGTAGTTTTAGGTGATGATGGGATAGTAGCATTTGGATGGGTGGTATCAAGAGAGGGATCAGTGGCTATGATAGGATCTGGATTTGTGGTAGTGGGCTCATGCGATGGAGATGGAGATGGAGATGGAGCGATGGAAGCTTGAATGACAAGGGGATCATGGGATGGAATGGATGGGGGACTATGATCTAGAGGTGGACTAGATGGGATGGTAGGATCTTGATCTGAAGAAGGGGATATGTTTGCATGCTTTGGATTAGGCTCTTGGCATGACTCATCATGTGCGAGAGGCATGATAATGGAGTCTTGGTAAGACTCTTCAAGTTGGGAAGATGGAGAAATGGAGGATTCAGAACATTCATGGGAGTGGATTTTAGTGACACTAGAAGTGGAAGAAGTGGATTGGATTAGGGTGTCGTTGACGGGTTCGATGGCTCTTAGGGTAAGAGTTGGGTGTTCAATGGATTCGGTAAATGTGCCGATAGGAGATGGGGGCTCAGTGGATTCAGAGGATGTGATGGTAGGAGATGGGGGATCAACAAATTTAGAGGATGTGATGGTAGGAGATGGGGGATCAGCGGATTCAGAGGATGTAATGGTAGGAGATGGGGGTTCAACGGATTCAGAGGATGTGATGGTAGGAGATGGGGGTTCAACAGATGCAAAGGATGTGATGGTAGGAGATGGGGGCTTAGTGGATTTAGAGGATGTGATGGTAGGAGATGGGGGGCTCAGTGGATTCAGAGGATGTGATGGTAGGAGATTGGGGCTCAGTGGATTCAGAGGATGTGATATCATCAATGATAGGTGTTGGGTGGAGAATGATATCGTCACTAATGACCGTGGATTATGGGTTAGGATGGCATGATTCCATAACTTCAAGGTGTCGAGTGGGAGATGTCTTCTTTGCTATAAGTCCTTGGAGAACTTCTAGAGTGAGAAACTTGAATACTCTAGGCTGAGATGGCATGGTACGAGTGGATGAAGGATTAGGGATTGGTAGGGGATTAGGGCTATGGATTAGGGGACTAGGATTATATGGGGAAATTGGATTGGATGCAGGATTGGGAATAGATGGGGAAATGGGATTGGATGCATGAAGGATGGAAATGGATGTGGAATGGGATGGGGAAATGGATGGATGGATCGGAAGGGATAGGAAACGGACTGGATGCAATCACAGGAACAGGGATGAAGGATTAGGACTGGAGGGATGGGCTCAAGGTAAGGGATACTGGAAACGATGAACTAGGACGGAAGATGGACTGGTAAAAGTGGAGGGTACTGGGATGGTGACTAGGATTACGGGAAGAATGAGTAAGTGCAGATTGGACATAGGGAAACAGGAATGTCGGATTAGGATGAAGAAACATGTGGAATGGGGATTAGGATAGGCCGGAAGCTGGATTAGGGATGAAGGGAGGTGGATGGATTAGATAGTGGAATAGTGGAAGGAAGATTAGGTGGATGAAGGAGTGGATGGATGGACACAGGATGGAAGATGGATGAGATGAAGGATAAGGATGGATATGACAGGATATCCCTTGCCGTGCAAAGCAAGAAACATGATTAGGTATGGGTGAAGACATAACAAGATAACCCAAGCAAGTGATTACCTGGAAAGTGGAACTCTACTAGCAAATGGTTATTCAGTGTCAAGGGGACGGCGTCGTCATTCCATTTGATCGACAAGACTTTCATTATCGCTGTCAATGAATTAGGGTTTCCCCTCACCATTGATGGAGTGATGTAAGGATTCAAGGACGGTGAAAGGATAAAGAGGATGGATAAGAGATTTTGGATGGGAACGGACTAAAGCTCAAATCGGGATTTAGGTAAAGCTCAAATCAGGATTGGACTAAAGCTCATATTAGGATGATTGGATGATGCGATGGGATTGATTCTGATGATCGGATTTGATTATCAAAGGATGATTACGACATTGAATCTGCTTTGAGATGGAAGTAGATTAATTGTGTCAAAGGTGATTGGATAGGGATGTGATTGGATTGGATAAGATGAATCAATGATTGATAAGATTGACTGATGGATCAGATAGGATGATGAGAGGGACTATAAACCCAATTCAGAGATTATATTAGGTGACTTAGGATGCTGATTGATCGGATTAAAGGATAAATGTATGATTGCGACACCGAATCCACTTTGAGATTAAAATGGATTGATTGGGACGACAATAATGATTAACTTAGGATGGATGACAATCCTAAGTGGATGTTGATGATGATGATCAGATCAGACACTTAGGTCAACTTAGATAATAACCTGAAATGATGATTTGATTGGAGAAACAGATGATAAAAAAATGGATGAACGAATACTCAAAATGAGTAAACGATTGATCAGAATGGATGAACGACTAATCGAAATGAGTAAACGATTGCTCACAAGAAGACAAAGGTTGGAATAGATGAAAGATTACTCATAACGATTAAATGATTGACAGGATTGTTGAATGAGCATTCAAAATGATTGAAGGAGGTGTGAAACAGATGAATGTTTACTCAGAATGAGTAAATGGATGATCAAAATGGCTAAACGAGAGTTTGAAATGATGAAAGGAGGTTTGAAATGGATGATCGGAATGACTGAACAAAAGTTCATAATGATGAAAGGAGGTGTGAAACAGATGAATGTTTACTCAGAATGAGAGTTCAGAATGATGAAAGGAGGTTTGAAATGGATGAATTTTTACTCAGAACAAGTAAACAAATGATCGAAATGGTTACTCAGAACAGGTAAATGAATGATTGAAAAGGGATAACAACTATTTAGAATGGATGAATGAAAGGTTGGAATGACTAAAGCTCATATTAGGATTGGGTTGAATCTTAGAATGATTGGAGGATGTGATGGGATTGATTCTACACCAAATTCTTGGGTTTAAAGAACGTAAGGTGCTGACAATCAGATTTTTCTAAATCTGGTAATTTTTAAAACTTGTCAACTTTTGCCATTTTAGGAAACTTCCCAGAGATAATTTTGAGAGTTCATTTTTTTCCCAAAAAATACCCAAAACTAAGATAGGATGAATTGCCAACTAACATCCCAAATTTGAGACATGCATTCCAAGTTATTAATGAAAACGATTTTTCAAAAACTAAAAAAAAACACTAAATTGCGATTTTGAGGGTTAAGAGGGAATCCACATTCCATCTCATAACGCAACCACCCATAAAATTTTAGCTCAAACAGACACCCGAGTCAAAATTTATGGCCTCCGAAAGTTTTGGCACAAAAATCAAAATTCTCAAAATGAAGTTTAGGTGATTGGGATGGATGATTTGATGCTGGATATGGACTCTAATAATGGTCTAAGTGGCACTTATGTGATTTTGGTGATGAAATGATGATTTTCAAAAAAGTGTTGATAACGGGCAAATGGGTGCTCGGAATAGATGAATGACTCTCAGAATGAGGGGAGGAAGATTTGAAATAGATGAAAGAGTACTAAGAACGAGTGAACCAGTGCTCAGAATTAGGATTTGATTGAAATATATGATGGGATTGGTTTCACCGGTCGGATTTGGGAACTGAATATGTTTGTTTGCCAAATTTTTGCTGAGGGGTGAATATGCCCTCTTCTAAGGCGACTATGCCCTCACAGAGGAGCAAATTTTCCCTTTTTTAGGGTAGATTCACCCTTGTTTAGGGCACAGAGTGTAGAATATGCCCTTTTTCAGGGCATATTTTCCCTTTCTCAAGGCACAAAGGGGTGAATTTGCCCTTTTTTAGGGCAGATTCGCCCTTTTCTAGGGCATAGAGGGGCGAATTTTCCCTTTTCTAGGGCA